>BHFT01001220.1:0-15907 GCA_004320025.1 Laticauda laticaudata | reverse complement strand
CATTATACCAACATCAACTCCATCAACCAATCAAGAGGCAGCAGCGCAGCCAACCAGCCCAGCACACCAGCCCCCCCACCAGTATTTATAGAGAGACGGCAGCTCCAATCACATACTGCTTGCACTGGCATGAAGCTGAAAGTACCAGCTTGAGGATGGCAAGTGGGACCTTGCTGAAACGTCGCCAAGATACTCTTAATCTTACATGGGAAAAGACCCGAACACACCTAGACTAACCGACCTACCTACCTACCTACCTACCTACATAATATATATAATTACCACAAGAGCCAATATGTTTCCTTGCTCAATCTTTGCTGAACTTGTAGATATGTATTATTTTCCCTTGAAATAATTTACCAGACAATGTAAAAAGTGACAAGTTTAATTAATAACAAGACTGCCATTGTTATTTTGCCATATTTTGCCATTGTTATCTGGCAAAGAGGAACTGATCAACAATAAGGAGGGGGGACCTCTAAAAGTACTCCAATGCTCTCCATAGGTAGATTTCTGTACATTTTCATCTGAGAAGCATCATTAAATACTGCAACGATTCTCTTTTCCATGTCAGCAACACTTCCAGAAAGTAAAAAGTCTATTTTGCTAAACATCACATTTCACAGCTCAAATTGACATATGAGTACAATAAGGATCAAAGTCTATACAGCGGAAGCATGTTTACTTATTCTCAATTTTCCAGGTTTCAATTTTGTACTAATAATCATACAAAACCTGTGACTAATAAGAAATGGCAGTAAACATAACATCACTCAATTTAATTCACCTGGTTGCTGCTTTGTTTGCTGCCAACTTAAGACATTTGCTACAAGTTGGTTATTTCATGGTATCTACTGCATATCCCTCACATATTGATATTATTGTGCTTGCATATGCTTCCTTTAAAATCAGCTGGTAAGTTCAACTGGTACAAAATGCAACAACCAATGTGCTCACAGGGCAGTCTGCTGCTTTTGGAGCTATATTGACTTCCAGTGTGTCTTCAAAGTTTAAGGTTACCTATAAAGTCCTACGTGGTTCGGAGCCTGCATCAGTGTGTTATTGTACCCATGAAAAGAACTCTTAACTCTCTTTTCCGTGTACCATCTACCACAGTATTGGTTACTGGGATGAAAGACTGGTGGTCCTGATTTGTTTCTTTTGTTTTCTTAAAAGAAGTTTATCATAAATCTGTATGTAACAACAGCAGTTGGATGTAGAAGATGGGAAATCTTTTAAACAGTACGGAGCGAAGGAATCGCAATGGCAAGGCTATAATTAGCAGGCCCCAATTGCCGCAAAAGTGACTGGGTCGTTCTTGCCAATCCGATGTTTGTTCCGAAAGCTAGGCGATTTAAATGCCATCGGCTACCTAACTGTGGGAATTAAGAGTTTGTTGAGAGAAAAGACCAAACCTCAAACTCGCTCTTATTCCGGCCAAGGAGAAAGCTGCCTATCCAATGAAGGCTGAGCTAAAACTGGGGGACGCTAAGGAGGAGCCCATGGAGGAGGAAAGCCCAGCCTATCCAAGTAGAGACTAAGCACCTCCCACTACTGGATGCTCAGAGCAGCTCATTGGAGAACTGAAAAACCTTGTAGAAAAGTGAACTTATCCCATCCATCCCATCTCATTTGTGAAGCATGCTATAAGGAGAGGAGACAAATCAGCAAAAGAGAGGTCAGCCAAATTCCAAAAATATGTAATTAAATTCAAAGTTTAGTGCAATATTACTCTCGGAAAACATGTTGCACAATGAATGCAAACAGCCCATTTTGTTTAAATCTCTTCAGAATAAGATAGTGTGGTAATTCAAGAACTATGCTGGCAGTTAAACATTTTTGCTGGGTGAAAGGACAAATTCTCTAAGATGATGTTCTCTAAAAGAAAACAAAAGATGATCATTGACGGACTTTATTCTTCCTACTCATAAAATGTGATTGTGATTGTGTGTAGTCACAAAATAGTGCTGATGTAGCTCCATTATCACTTCTTTCTAATGCACCAGATGCTTCTTTCCATTCCTCCACTTTTTTTAAAATGTTTGACAGCTGCACCTGCTTACAAAAAATAAATTGAAAAGAAATCATCCAGTATTTTCAATTGCTAAAGTAGTTTATAGAGATTGTGTGAGGTCTAAAGGTATTTCTATAAATAAAACATATAATGGAAGCTTGTGTTTTGCTTTTTAAAATACTAGCTTCTATTTAATTTTTTCCATTGGAAAAAGTACAAAAATCATGTAGAGTAGAAGGATTTACAGGTGCTAAGATAAGTCCTCCAAATTTCACACTGACTATTACAAACTAAGAAAATTAAAATCAAGTTAAATGAATGTTAAATGATAGATTTTCAGAGTCTCATTATTTTAAACATCTTGATTTACAGCTGACTTTTATTTGCAGTTAATTTGTCAACACAATCTTGCAACACAGACTTTAATTGTAAATGTCTTTTCAGAAGCACTTCAGATGAAATGAAACTTCACTCGTCCTTTTCGAGAGAATACATATAACCTTCAACTTATCATCACAATTAGGAACTGAACTTCAATTGCTAAGCAATATGGTTATTAAGTGAGTCACACTTAATTTTATAACTATTGTAAAATTACAATAAAAATTACAATTAAAACTACAAATCTGGTTTTCCCCACTTATTTTACTTGCTGATAGCCCCTTAGGAACATTGCAAATGGCAATGAGTAATCCTGGAATGCTGTAACCTTTGTGAATACATGCCAGATGTCAACCACCAAAATTCTGATTAGATGGCTGCAGGGATACTGCCGTCATAAGGGCAAGGATTGGTCATAAGTCACTTTTTTCAGCATAAGGTTATTATTTAAATAAGCATCAGGAATTTAATAATTTCATATACGATTAATACCGTGTTTCTCCAACAATACGGCCTCCCCCCAATAAGAAGTCCCAGCATACTTTAGAGGCATAAAATCAAATTAAGCCCCTCCCCCAAATTAAGGCCCATATTGGGGGGAATGGCGGTGGGGAAGTACTTTTGTTGCATACCCGGATATAGTGCTGCCTGCATTGACCTCAGCGTTGGTGGGGCACTTAGTATCGGGAGACCTTCCGCCGTTGCTTTACCTTCTCCCTGTGCTGCCGCGGTATTTACAGCAACGCCGCAGTTTGACGCAGCCATGCGCGACCAGCCAGGGCTCCTCCCTGCAACCAGAGCCCGGCGGAGACACTCTGCTTCAGGCGCTCCTGTCGCTGCCTTCCCTTCGAAGGCAAAGCCAGTTCTTTTAAAAACGAGAGGACAGCCCAACCCCACGTGGGGAGGCAAATCTCCCGGGCCCGCAGCGCAGGATCGGCCCACCCCGGGAGAAGCACCCAGTCGCCATCCCTGCCTCGCACCGGGCAGAGCGCGAAGAGTTTTGCCTGGGGCGCCCAGCGCAGCTGACAGGCAAGCCCACCTGCCTGGCGGTGGAGATCTCACCAAGACAATGAGCGTCTCCCCGCCGGACCCTCTGCTCATCCCATCAGAGCCGTGCGGGCTGGGCAGAGCTGGGAAAGCGAGCTGCGGTTGTGCACCCGCCTGACAACCGAAGAGCCGGGCCGACCTGAGCTTGGCTTCCTTCGCAAGTCCCTCAAAGACCGAACCCAAGAGGCTGCCGAGGCAATGATAGCGCCCACCCTCCGCAGACAGGGAGGCGAGGCAACAGCAGCGCTGCTTCCCTGGCTGGCTGGTCTGGTGGAGACCAATGCTGCAGCAGCATGGGCATCGGCACTCACTCGGCGGGGCTCAGCTCGTAGGAGGAGCCAAGCTCAGGTTGGCCCGGCTCTTCGGTTGTCAGGCAAGTGCGCAACCGCGGCTCGCTTTCCCAGCTCTGCCCAGCCCACACAGCTCTGGCAGGATGAGCAGAGGGTCCGGCGGGGAGGCGCTCGCTGCCTTGGCGAGAGCTCTGCCGCTGGGCAGGAGGGCTTGCCTGTCAGTTGCACTGGGCGCCCCAGGTGAAGCTCTTTGCGCTCTGCCTGGCGCCAGGCAGGGATGGTGGCTGGGTGCTTCTCCCGGGGTGAGCCGATCCTGCACTGTGGCCCCAGGAGATTCGCCTCCCCACATGGGGTTGGGCTGCCCTCTTGGGCAGCGGAGGTGTCATTTTTAAAAGAACTGGCTTTGCCTTTGAAGGCAAAGGGAAGGCAGCGACAGGAGCACCTGAAGCCGAGTGTCTTCACCAGGCTCTGGTTGTAGGGAGGAGCCCTGGCTGGCCACGCATGGCTGCGCCAAACGCCATGGCATTGCTCTAAACACCGCGGCAGCACGGGGAGAAGGTAAAGCAACAGTGGAAGGTCTCCCAATACAAAGTGCCCTACCAACGCTGAGCAACTTCCAAGCCGTCGCCGCCCGGCCATCCGAGTTTGCAAGGGGGGGAATTAAGTCACCCCCGAAAAGACGGCCTAGCAGTTTTTCAGGGGTCAAAAAAAAAAATAAAGCCTGGCCTTATTTTGTGAGAAACACGGTATCATAATTGGCTCAAAATATGAATCCTTATGTAAAACAAAGGCCAGAGAAAAGGAAAATCAATACTCCATTGCAAAAAAAATAGGAGATGTTTAGGCTGGTCCAATGTTACATTATTTAAGTTCTCTTTTGCATTTATTCCAATTTTACATACAGAAATTGCAAGATAGATCATTTATTCATCTTGAAACATTTTCATTAAATTTCATGAGATATAGTCTGAAATATTCCTAGTGAAGAAATCATATCCAGCAACCAAACATAAAGTACAAGTATAAAGTGTAAATATAAACAGCTCTTCCTGTTTATGTGTCAGAAGGTTACACAAAACAGTATGTTCCAGATGTAAAATTAAAAAGTTTGGTTACTACGACCTAGACATGCAGAATTTGTTGAACCCACAAACACATGGTGCCCAGGCTTCCGTGATATTTTAGATTCTCAAAAATTCTTTAATTTGAAAACAGAAGCTTGCATGTTCCACAGTAAAATGCCAGTCTCTTGTATCATCTTTATTTCTAAGAATGCCTTTGGGTCCCAGATGGATCCAACATTTTATTAGGAAATAAAACAGACACCATGACTGTCTGAATAAGCACTAGTTCCAAAAAACCAAAAGGATTTCTATCTAATAAATTCCTTAATTTATATAGCAATGATTAATTTATTGCAAACAAGTTCAGGAAGAACATCAGACAATGCAACGGCCTCTTCCAAATAATATATTTTGGTGCCAAATAAGTCCTTTGTGCAAGGCAAATCCACTATTACATCAGACATTTAATGCCAGATCCCAACCAGCAAGCCAATTTATTCAAATTTATTTGGAGGGAGGGAGGGAGGAAGGAAGGATTTCTGATGCTCTCTCCCAGATTCTCACAAGGAAATTCAAAGAAAGCTGGCAGGAAATTGGGAGTCACTCCCACTCCCATTGCTTTTTTGCCCACCCATGGTTCTTCTGTTTCTGGAATAGGAAACACCTCTGGAACAATGACACAACAGAACATATGAGTTATCTATAGAGAACTATTTTCATTGTAGCCAGCATCACTGGTATAAAACTACCTGCTATAATTTTCAATTATGAAACAAACTGGCATTAAATTATGTGAACTGAGAACATATCAAGACAATTTCTTCTATATAAAGTCAGTGATCTCAATACTGCATGCTTCACATACATAGATGAATAAGATCAGATTGATTGATATTTATTAATAAGCGTGTATAAACCACTAATGTATAAGTTTTTCAGACTAAGGGCAACTGTTGGCCTTTGATTATAGCTTAGATCAGGGAGCATAGGCAGGAAAAATGTAATATGACATAATTTAAAATTAACTAAAATTTTAAAAATTAAGGGTAATTAATATAGTCATATGCTTTATTTCCTGTAACATTCAAGATAATAATTTAACAAAAGGCTTTGGAGGGTCAATCCAAAGAATTGGGAGAGGTGCTGAATGTATGCATTTGCAAATATTCCCATTAGAGGCGGCTTTGTTTAGTAAACAAACATAATCTAGTTTCATTATTCATGACCTGTCTACATTTATGGTGTGTTAGGGGGGTTTTGCTTCTGAAAAAGATTATAGGAAAGTACCATACTTTTTTGGCTCAACAGTAGCTTCAAGGCTGTGGGTTTATTGCACTTATGTTTAAATTTCCACTTTTCTCCATCATTTCCTCCAAGTACATTCTTCACATGCGGTCCTCTACTTCCAACTACACTGAAGCCAAAATTTCTGTTGCTGAACATGACAGCTATAAAGTGAGTTTTGGCCCCATTTTACAATCTTGTTTGCCACAGTTAGTAGAATCACTGCAGTTGTTAATTGTTAAGTGAGTCTGGCTTGCCCATTGAGTTTGCTTGTCAGAAAGTTGTAAGCAGGTGATCACCTGACCCCAGGACATTGCAACAATTATAAGTATGTTTCCAGGCGTCTGAATTTTGGATCTTATGGCCATGGGAAATGCTGCAATGGTCTTAAATGTGCAAAACGATTATAAGTCACTTTTTTGAACTCTGTTGTAATTTTGAATGGCCCTAAATGAACTGTTGCAAGTCGAGGACTACTTATATATGGCTTATTACACTGACTATTTAATAGAACCATGTAAGCTTACTGTATGAATGAATGACTAGAGTGGAATATGCTTTCATCTGGCAGTCATCAAACTCAAAATGGGCGTTGGTAGAAGTTACCGTGATAGAAAGCGCCCTTTCTATCTAAGCTGCGAGAGCCCAGGATGGGTTGACTCCTTCCTATGATGTCATTTAGCTGAGTCTGCATTAAGATATAAAAGCCAGCCCCCGGGAGAGATACCAGCTTTGGCGAAGACACTTGACAGACTGAAAGGTGTCTCTGAAAGCACAAAATGAAGACAGAAATATGTCTTACCCTCTCCGGATGAATCAAGGGAGGGGCTGGGCTCTCTTGCAACATAGATAGAAAGGGCGTTCACGGTAACTTCTACCAACGGCCATTCTCCTCCATGCTGCATCGAGAGCCCAGGATGGGTCATACCAAAGCTTGCATGTCCACGGACGGGTCCTCGTCTGGCTCATCACACCAACTGTTGAACCACTCATTGAAGCACCTGTCTGCCGAAGGCTGCAGTCGCTGCGGCAAAGGCATCCAGACAGTGAAAGGAGACGGGGATGTCCAGATGGCCACATGAAAGATCTCCTCCAAGGATGCTTGGGTCTCCCAGGCAGCAGAAGTGGCTATGCTTCTGGTAGAGTGTGCCGTCAGACCTCGGGGAACCAGAAGGGCCGCAGCTTTGTAGGCCTGCTCAATGCAAGACCTGACCCACCTGCTAATAGTAGCAGAAGAGGCCTTGTGCCCCAAGTGAGAAGGGAAAAAGGAAACAAACATGGCTTCCAATTTCCTGAAAGAGGAAGTGCGCTTAATGTATATTCTAAGAGCCGTATTTACGTCTAGTGTGTGCCACTGACGCTCTAAGTCATGGTGCAGGAACAGAATGCAGAGATGCCATCAATGCTGCCAGAACCTTCGTGAAGACCTTTGGAGCCGATGAGAGGCCGAAGGGAAGTGCTTGATACTGATAATGGGTATTCTGATAACAGAAATGGAGAAATTGGTGATGATGAGGCCAAATGGGGATGTGGATGTAAGCCTCAGTGAAATCAATGGAAGAGAGGAGGTCGCCCTCCCGAACGCTCTCTAAAATAGAATGCAGAGTCTGTATTTTAAATCACCTGTATTTGACAAATTGGTTGAGAAATTTTAGATTAAGGGTAGCTAGCCCCCCCTCCAAGGCTTTGGGAACAATGAAAAGGCAAGAGTAAAGCCCATGTCCCCGTTGAGGGGGGGAACAGGTTGAGGGGGGGAACAGGTTGAATAGCTTTGATTTCAAGAAGGTGTTGAATGGCCTGATTTATGAGGGCTTGCCTTGAAATGTCCCGAGAGATAGGACAGATCAAAAAATTTTCTGGGGGCGAGGTTAGGAAATCCAATTGTAACCCTGACCTAATAGTGCTGAGCACCCAAGCATCTGTCATTGACTCCTCCCATTTGGAGGCAAAGAAGGCTAGGCGACCTCCAATGGGTGGGGAGAACGAGGGATTACTTAGAGCAATGGAAGGAACAACCCCCTCTCCCCAAAAGGGTTGTTTACCAGAAGAAGGTTGTTGCCTGCCAGATGCTTCCGCATGTTGGTCTTGGCGTTGGGAGTACGGTCTCTGAGAGTGGGAGAAGCGGGATGAGGTCTCCGCTTGAAAGGCAGGAGGGCGATAAGGAGCAGGGCGATAGTCGGCTTTCTTCCCAGAGGAAGAGAGAATTTTACGTTTATCTCTGGTTTCGATAAGATAAGGTTCCAGAGCANGCCATAAAAGTCTTCTTGCTGCTACAGAAGATGCCACGGCCTTGGATGCAAATTTGGCAGAATTGAGAGTGGCATCCGTAGTGAATTCCACCACTGCAATAATCTTATTAAGGTCTTGGTGAGACTGAAGGTCAGAAGTAGGCAATGTATTCTGGAGTTGGCGCAGCCACCGTATGGATGCCCTGGTGAAGAAGGATGCTGCTGTTGAAGCCCGAACAGCCAAAGCAGCAGCCTGGTGATTGCGCTTGAGGGTCTGTTCGGAATGTTTATCATCCAGTTTCAGGATATCTTCTGGCTCCGTGGAAACAGTTCAAATGTTTATAGAGCTGTTTTTTTCTATTGTAATAAATCCCTTTTCTGTACAAGCACATAAGCTTTTTTAGTTTATTTCCAAGATATTTTGATTTTCAGTAGAATTAATGCAGAAACAGCAAGGTATTTATTTAATCAGCTCACATAAGAGTCAAACTAATTCCACATTTATCCCTGCAATTTTCCCATTAATCTTTCAAAGCCAATTGTGACATCAAACTTATATTGGAAAACAAAAAATTCTTTCCAAACAGAAATTTGTTGAAAACTGAAGCACTTTAAGAGTTTAAACTAAATAGAGGAAAAAAAGTATATTCTGAACAGCTTGACTTGCACCCAGTCAAAAATTAGCACCCAGATAAAATTATAAGCCATTTTATTTTTTCAGTTTTTAAATGTTCTTATGAATTTTAAATCTTAGTGAATGTGAATTCAGAGAAATCAGTAACATTACATGATATTAATGGAGTTCCTTTCTTTTGATAGTTACTGAAGAATAGTTTTTAGTGTTTTAAGTAAGCTATAATAGTAACAATTAACCATGTTTCATAATTTTGAAGCACACTTAATAGAGCATTAATTTTGTCTTGCATTAGTATACTGGACACAAATTATACTGACAAATGTTGATGAATGATGTTTCAACTGAAAATTTCCTGAGATTTTAAAATTACGTTTTAATACATTTCAGCATCTAAAAATGTATGATTTAAAAGATGTTTTTAATTTTAAAGTTACACTGTCACAGCATATATCGACATCTTTGAGTTACATTTCAAATACTTAGATTTTATATTTAATTTATTGATTCAAATTTTGCCAATTAGAGTAATTATGAAACCTGCTGAATGTCTTAAATATTTATAGTGTTAAGGCACATTACATCAATCACAAGCTGTAACATTACTTTACCTATCTGCACTACAAGCTCTTCTACTCAAAGCCAAGGCAGATGCAGATTTATAGCAAAAATAAAGAGAAATACATCCTTGGCACAATCATGAACAGAAGCCAAGTCCCATCACAATGCACATAATTGCACTGCACATAAATGTTAAAGTTGTTGTAACCCAACAAATAATTTCATTCAGAGAACCAGAATAACCAATATTGCACTATTAACATGGCAATTGTATTTATTAGTTGACAAGAATGTGTATCAGTATTTCATCAATTGCCAAACTAAAGAGAAGATTGAGAAACAAGTAAATTATTTATTTCATCTATCACAAATAGTGTAGTCGCATCACATCTTACATCCTAGTTTTATTACAAACTTGTGGTTGTTACAAAGCTTCTTCTTGCTCTACCTTTTTACATGTAGTAGTAATGGAATGGAATCTCTTATAAATGATCAAGTTATTAAAAAAAAACCTTAAAATTCAGAAAAAAAAATTCATAGAAGGAAAAAATGTAATTGAAGCCTACATTTAGGAATTTACAGCATCTACAGCAAATATTAGAACAGAATAGAATAGAACATAATAGAATTTTTTATTGGCCAAGTGTGATTGGACACACAAGGAATATGTCATGGTGCAAATACTCTCTGTACACGTAAAAGAAAAGATACATTTGTCAAGAGTCAAGAATCATAAGGTACAACACTTAATAATAGTCATTTCATTTTATTTTATTTTAGAAAATAATCATTTTCTAGATTAACAAAATAAATAGGAGTCAATAATGTATTACCATTTATGAAAACAAAACAAACTTTATAGCTAAAGTCACTGCTATTCTGCTTGACTATGAGGAGGTAAGAAATTCTTTACCTATTATTGACAATCTTCTCTGATCCAGTGCTTCCAGAACAATTGAAATACAACTTCAATCTGAAGAACATCATATTGAAGAAATCTACTCTGTAATGAAATAACTGGAATTTTTTTTTTTAAGTTCAAGGAGTGCCAATCATAGTGCAGAATACAACCAAAAATTTTATTTCAATTTTTTATTCCATAAATAAAATCTTATTGAGAGCTATTCACACATCCCTGGTTATTTATTCCCATACTATGAAATAAATTCCAAAAGGTTACCTGAAACTGCCTATTTGTGATGTTACAAAAGCAAAGAAAACTATTTAATAATTACTGAATTCCCAAGAAAGAGAATGTGTATTATTGTTGAAGGGGAATTTCATCTTTCAAAACAGCTGAGCTGTTCTGAGTACTTCACAAAGTATTTACCTTGACTGAGGAACGTGTGGAACATGCTACTAATACAAAATATATCTTTTTATTTCTATCTTTTAATGTGATGTACTTGATCATAAATTAAACAGGAAATTTCCACAATACTACTCCTGCAACTTTCATGAGTACATCTGAAGCTTATCAAGTTATTTTATTATATCCAAAGTGCAGTAAAAATGAGAAAAGAAACAAAATTGATATAAGAGAATGCATCCTATTAACTTCAGTTCTTCCTTTTCCTCAGTTCAACTGATGAATTCTCAGAAAAACAGTATTCATTAAACTCATGAACAGCAGGCCATTCTACTTTATAATAGTAAATGTCATGATTTCTATGACTCCACATTGCATACATTTTCAAACGGGAGCTTCTGAACAGATTTTATTAAAGGTAGTCAAAAATTGCTGAACCAGATAACCATAATATCCTTTAAAATAATCCTTTAAAAAGAATGCACATATGATTTGAATCTATTATTCTAATTATCAATGATATGATAAAATTTAGACTTTTATATTTTGTAAATATGTAAATAGGCCATAAACTCTACAACTTGTTGAATCAGAAGTAGTGCCTCTAACTTCTGATGAATAATATTTATTGCTTCTGTAACTAAGTCTATCCACATTTCTCTTTCTATCCTTCTATCTTTCCCAGCATTACAAAACAGATGGCTGAGCAGTCAGAGGAGGACCCAGGCCCATCCCCTATCCATCCTAGGGCACTCAGGGAGGACAGGATAAGGGAGAGACATGGTCTACGTGGGAGGAGAGGGCCTTGATCCTCTTTGTGGGCTGCAGGTGTGACAACTGCATAAGTTTGAACCTGCGTACTGGCAAACGCTGGAAACAAAGCGTGTTTTATTTTGGTCTGAAGTTACCTTGGTTGGTGTCCTTCCAACAGACTGTGCCTTGTTATCTCCTTGAAATACTTCGCTTGTTCTGTTGTGGAAATTTTGTCATTGTAGTTTGTTTGTTTATTTCATCTCTATCTGCTCATTAAGTTTGGAGTCGGACTGTATTGTTTTCTTTTGAAGACTATTTTTGAGTATATTTTATCTCTAACTGAGTATTATTGAACACTGGGGCCAAGTTGGAGGCATTAAAGCAGGGGTCCCCAACCATCGGTTCCTGGACCGGTACTGGTCCGTGGATCATTTCGTACTGGGCCACAAAGCTTGGGCACCGCCATCTTGTTTCGACGGCGCTTCCGGGTTTTCGGTTGGAAAGCGGCGTTTGGGTGCTGAAGGAATCTTCATGCCTTAGTTTCGTCAAAGAGGGGGGGCAGCTTTGAACGAAGAGCTGTCCCGATGGCGGTGGAGTCTCGCGTTAATCAGGTACCGGTCCGTGGAAGAATGAATAATCATGAAACCGGTCCCTGGTACAAAAAAGGTTGGGGACCACTGCATTAAAGGACATTTATTTACGTTTTGGATTTTGTTACGTTTGTGTTACGCTCTGGCTCATCACAGCTATGTTTTTACATAAAGTGTACAAAGTATGATAATTTGAGCCTGGCCTTCATTTTCTTTGTTAGAATGGCTCTAATGCCTTTGTGCAGCTGAAATTGCATTGTTTTAGTATATTTATTAAATTAATTCTTAAATTTATAGCCAAACTTCATAGCAGCGGCTTAGAAGTAGCTGTAGGAGAGTGACTGGCTTGGTAATATCAAAGCTAGATAGTGGTTTTAACTCAGAATTTTGTTGATCCTATATGCTCATGACTATATCACACTGGTTTTGTGTGATTGGTTCAGCTTAAGTTGAAGCCAATATCTCTCTCTGGCCAACTAGCAGCTGAAAGAATATTAGTCTTTAGGCAAAGTCTGTTGGTATAAAAATGAAGATGAAAAGAGATAAACTTCCTTAAAAAGAAGGAAGAAATTTAACAAAAATCAAAGATATTTAACAAATACACATGTACATACTGGGCCATAATTAAGGGAGTGCTTTTACCTACTTCATTATAGGGAACTGAGAGTTGGATATGTCAAGAGAAACATTAAATAAGGTAATGAGAAACTGGTATAAAAGGCCAACCAAAATTATGATGCAGTTAGGCCTGCTCTATCTTGCAAGAAAATATGAAGGTTGCAGGTGTTTAGCTTTAAAAAGGGGCAAGTAAGAAGGACCAGGATAGTTGTAGCAAATTATGTGTATCAATTTGATGGTGTTTTTGCTTCAAGAATTGGAAGTTAGTAAAATTGTATTATGTGATATTAGGAAACATAAATGTATTTATTCCTTCTATACATATCCAATCTTTGTTTTGCAAGTTACACTGCAATTGCCAGCTGAATAGTTTCTGAGGGATTAGGCAAGGATGAAGCTATCAGTGAATATGATAATAATATCTAATATATCTGTAGCAAAAAACAATATCTCTCTGAAAAATCAGTTGCTGATATTGTAAGAAGGATTCTATTGTGCTCATATTATGGTTATGGTTTTATAAACACCCAGTTGGACATTGTAGAAACAAAAATTTTTGGTAGGCAAGACTCATTTATTCTCTTATTTATCTGGAGGTTAATTTCCACAGGTTCAAAACCTATCAATGCGAAATCAGCATTTGAAATTAGAATATTCAGGCCAAGGATGTGTTTTGTTTTGTTTTTTAGCATTCAAAGATAATTCCAATTTGTCCTAGGGAAAAGAAAGAAAGAAAGCAGGATGTTGGCTCCAGACTATTTTACCAAGTCACATGCAGTGTGCTAATTTAGTACCAGGGTGGTGTCCCGCATTTCACTATGATGGGATAACTAGGTTCAAGGCTCACTCCAGTGAATGAAAATGGTGCTGGAGGGCAAGAAGCATATACTTCGCAAAGAAAAAAGGTGCATGTTTTTGAAATAGTAAAACTTTGTAAAGCAATAGTAAAACTGGTCTTGAGTCTTTTTTCTTAAGGAAAAAATATATCTACATAAGTGTTTCTGGGAGCGAAGCAGATGAATGTGTGTTTGTTTTCACATTCTGAAACAAAATAAATTTAAAGCAGTTCAAACTGCTTTAGGCAAAGTAAGGCTTGTTATTTATCATGGACACTATCCAACAGATGTCAGTCAGAACCAACTGAAAACATGCACGTCAATTGTCAACTGCAAAACTGCTGGTCACACTCCCAGTCAGAAATGTCTGCTGGTGTTACAATTTTTCTTTAGAATGTTACCCACCAATGTGGAAGATTTTTCCCATCTAATTTAAGATTCACAATATAATTCCACAGTAGTTAAGTAGCAAGCAAAAGATCTCCAAGTTTAATAATAATATATTATACAGCAATTTAAAATTCGCTAGTTTCAGTTACAACATCTGGGCACCAAGTCAGTTCACTGTGTTTATAAAGGGTGAAATATAATCTGGACATTTGTAATATTATAAGCCATGGTTTCTTATGTACAGCTAAGTTTCCCATTATATTAGAGAACATAAAAATACTCAAGATTAAAACTTAATAAAAAACAGTTGCCATTTCCTTTTCCTATTGTTTATATTTCTTCTGAGGCCACCACTTTGTAAAATATTCCCAATACAGATCAAAACATGCTGTGCCTGGATATGTGCTAACAATGACGCTACTTCTCAGGCATTGCCAATTTAGCAATAGAATTCAGCCACATTTATGAGTATGACCTCAATTGACATTAAATACAATGCAGTAATAAATAAATTATAATTGCTTGCAGAAAACTCTGAAAATATGCACAAACCAGAATCTGCAATTACATATTTTGCTATTTTGGTGGTCTAAGCAACAAAAATATAAACTACAAAATTTCCAGAAACAGAGCAAACATTTCTTCAGAGTTGTATTAGAACAACACTTCATATCAGGCTCATGCTGAATGCTTGAGATGCATTGGTCCATAAAATAATGAATATTAAATTCAGTCCAAGGCAACAACTAATAATTTATAGCTTCCTTCTGAAAAATATCTCATTTCCAATTTGATAGAAGGGCATTTAAGCAAATAAACAACAAATACCATCATTTTTTTCTGTTTCAGTAAGGACAATTTTGCACATATTATGTTCAATAATATATCAGTTTCATTATTCTAATATTACTTAACTTATAATACAAAAGGTAACATGGAAAATTCCACAGGTGAATTCATCCATGTATCTTTATCATTTGATGACTAGAAAATAAAATGATTGCATGTATCATCTATATAATTTATCAGTGGATATTTAATAGTCATGCAAGCAATAAAGTAAATGATTGTATGTGGATAAATAAAAATATATAAAATTAATATTATTTAACCTGAAGAAAATTAGAACTTTGTGTTCCAATTTGATAGGAAGAAAGGAAGGAAGGAAGGAAGGAAGGAAGGAAGGAAGGAAGGAAGGAAGGAAGGAAGGAAGGAAGGAAGGAAAAAAACTTTTACTGGATTAATTGACAGAAACTCCTTTTTTCAACTTAATGCAGAAGCATATACAAACAAAACAATAACTTAAAACAAATTATAATAAAAACATATTGACTAATCCCTTCAACATTTTTATGCTAGATATAAGTTGTAAATCACCAACATGGCTGATTTTTAAAAAATGATTACCTTATCCTGTTTAAATTGCATTTAATTAACAGCATGATAAAACTTTTGCAATATGAGTTGAAATGTATTATAACCACCAAATTTATGCACAGATTATTTGCAAACTATGCTTTTATAGAATAATGGAATACAGTGGCAACCAAAATAAAGAAAACACTACACATCTGGATTGAAAGAAGGTAATGGAAGTCAAAAACTTTAAAGTTTTTATTATCAAATCTGAAAGAACTTTTGTCTTACCAAAGTCTCTCTGAAAAACAGCATAGACCTATTCTATGTTTCTAAAGTTTTGTGATTTAACAACAATTAAACAGAAATACCATACTTTTTTAAAAAATTGTGCAATATAATTTGTACTGCAAACTAATAGATAATTTTATGTGCCTAGTTCTACCAAGCTGCATGGAGTTGCTCTTTTTTTCACTGACTTAAGAACAACTATACTGCTAGGTATTCTTGCTGGCTGTTTAAGCCCATGTCACACTGCACCAACGGATGGAA
>BHFT01001219.1:10890-34130 GCA_004320025.1 Laticauda laticaudata | reverse complement strand
TGCTTGGGAGCTGCCTCCCTTTATATCCACAGGGCTGATGCAATGCATCCTCCCCACATGCGCAGTGAACGCTAGGATCCGCTAGGCTTCTGCTGTGCATCCGCTAGGCTTCCGCTGTGCATCCGCTTCATCCGCTCGGCCTCCATTCTGCATCCGCTGTATCCGTTCCACATCCGCTTTGCTGCGGCCCCCCGGAAGCCTTGTGGATGTGCCATCTGCTCTCATCCGCTTCCATCCGCTAGGCTTCCGTTCTGCATCTGCTTTCCATCCGCCCTGCGTCCTCCCCCCGTCCGTTCCTTTCCGTGTTATCCGCTCTGGTTATGTAGATTTTTGCCCCTTTTGAGATCGGATAACAATGGATGGAACCTTTTTCTCGTCCACTGTGTCCTTTTTACTAACGTTCTGCATCCGTCGGCCAGTGTGACAGGGCCTTAATATATTCTAAAAGCACAGAGAATATAATCTCTTTTGCAGCCCCAATTTGTTATATTTACAATCTAAAGTAGATATGGGACTGAATGAAATTACTGATAGGTTAGGGAAGAGAACCCTGAACTGTAAGAGGCTTTACGCTTTATAAACCAGGTAAAAGTATGCTTTTTCAAGAATTTGTTGAAACAGATGCCTTTAATAAGCATTTTGTAGCCTGTATTTCTAGTTAATTTATGTGATCTCTTTTTAATCTTCAAAAATGCTATATCAAAAAGAGCAACTAAATAAGAATTATATCACCAATTATATAAAATCACTCTGGTGCACTGAAGTCTAAGTAATGTTGGTTCTTTAAATATCATAATTGATGGTAGTGTTGGCAGTGGTGGGATTCAAATAATTTAACAACCAGTTCTTTGCCCTAACGACTTGCTGGGTAGGTGTAGCCAGGTGGTCATGTGACTGTGTGGGTGTGGCCAACTCAACATCACTCATCACACCCAGCCCCACCCCCCAGCCACTCTCCCTTTCCCCAGGCCTTGGTCCTATACACAACACCTCCAGAAATGAAAGGGTTAACCAACCCTCAGTTTCCTGGTGCAAATGCACACACCCCCCCCCCATNCCCCCCCCCCCAGTGGAAGGATGGGAGAGACCAGCAAAACATTCTGCTCCCTTCACCAAGTAAGACATTGGAAGCTGAGCTTATCAAAAAGCAATGTATTGTGTCAAACGGCCTGAAAACAGCAATAAAATGGCTGAAAAATTGCCTGAAAAATAGCCATTTTGGATGTGTTTCTCAGGATGTTTTTGGGCGTTTTTAATCTGAAAAAAAGGCCAAAAATGGCCTGGAAAATGGCCAAAAAACCAGCCATTTGGGGGGCATTTTTGGGGCCATTTTTGATCATTTTAGGGCATTTTCAGACCATTTTTTAGGAGTTTGTCTGAATCAAGTTTGGTGGAACCATGCTGGGTGAAGGGCTTTGAAAAATTCCTATTGTGGCTGAGGGCTAATCCTACCTTTTTTGGATCTTGGGTGAGGATATTTGCTTATGAATAGACCTAGCCATCTCTTTATCTCTTAAGTGCTGACATCTGCTGTTGAGGAGGGTGGGGACTATTGAGGAGGGTGGGGACTATTAAGAGTGAGTCTGCTTCCTGCCTCAAAAAACATGTTTCTCCATTTGTCATCCAGGAAAATATAATATTCTGCATTTTTAATATTTCCTAGAATATTTCATTCTTCTAGGAGAGGTGCGGGTGCTAACTTTCTACAATCCTCCCTTTTTGCCAAAATATGTGGGTAGCACACACATTTTATTGGCAAAATATTAAAAATTGGCCAGACTGTAAATGCAAAGGGCAAGGCATTGATAGAGGCAGCAGAGAAGGATTCCTTCAGTGGCTCCCAAAAGGAGAGCTTTGAGCTATGAAGGTCTAACAGCCAGGAAAAAGTTCTGGAAATAAATTTATAGTGTCCAGTTTTCCATGCCAATTATTTCCAGAGGTTTCGTGTCACTTTCTGTGAGTTTACAGTCAAGTTTCAAGCAAGCACAAGCCCGAAAATTCTTCATGGCAATAGTTTTCCTTTAAATAACTACAGACTGCCCATTTCAAAGGTTGTTTTCTGAACCTGCCCCAGCTCTTACTTTTATGAGGCCAAATTGAGATTAGCCAGCGTGCAATCCAGGTTATTTAGTATTTTTCAAATTGGGCATAATGATCCCTGGGACTCCTACTCATGTGCAATGTATCCTGCTTTACAGGGCAACTGGGCAGCATCATTTGTGAGTCACAATCAGTGCCCCATTCTGGGAAATGACCACACACAAAAGGAGGCAAGGCGGCTAGCTTGGTTGTCATGCTTTATTTAAGCTTCGTGCGCTAACAGTGACAGTTCACTCAGTCGTGAGGCAACAGCAGTTGGCCCGTTCGACAGCTCCTTTTATACTGAGCTGTCAAACAGGCAATCAATCAAGTTGTGGCTGTGCACCCCCTGCTGGAGTGGACCAGAGGGAGAATTGGAGACATAGCACTCCTTCCCACCTTGTCAGTGCATGCGTATTCTTCAAAGTAGGCTGGGTGGGGGCAGATCCTTGTGGACCTGCACAGTGCTGGCTCTTTGGAAATGGCTGAAGTTGTCAAGGATGGAGCTTCAGGAATGATTGGAGTCAGCATCGGGACCTCTGCTGGAACCTGCTTGACTGGTGGCATCGCTGGAGACTCTGGTAGGGTTGCTTGATGGCATGTTACTGCTGCGGTTGGCCATTTCAGCTGGTGAGGGTTCATTGTTAGCCCTGGGTAAAAAGGTCTCAGGCCTATAATTCCCTCACCCCCTTAGTTGGTTAATATGGTATCTCCATGCCTGACTGTCTTCCAGCTCAACAATATGTGAGCAAGGCCATGTTATCTTTGTAATGGTGGCGGGGGTTGCCTGCAAAATTCCTGGCATAAACTAGGTCCCCTTCATTAAACCCCTAGGTGTTGCTGGATGAGTCCAGAGGCTTCTCTGGCATATATGTGGAGTGAAGCCTGTCTAGGACCATCCTTAGCCATTGGCCAATCAATAATATGGCTGGTCTGCAATTGGTGGAAGGGCAGGGAGTTGTGTGTTGGATGAATAGGTGTTGTGCTATTCTTGTTGTCAAGAATATCTGGGCCAGTGCCTCCTTAGCTGATCTGACTCCTCATTGGCCAAGCCATTGCTAGAAGGGTGGAAAGGGGCCAATAATGTATGTATGATTCCCAGCCCTCAAAGCTTCTGGCAGTAAATTGTGTGCCATTATCTGAGACTATTAGGTCAGGGAGCCCATGGAT
The DNA here is from genome assembly GCA_004320025.1 of Laticauda laticaudata. NCBI lineage: Eukaryota > Metazoa > Chordata > Lepidosauria > Squamata > Elapidae > Laticauda > Laticauda laticaudata. The sequence continues at coordinate 30,881 of BHFT01001219.1, read as the reverse complement.
GGTGAAGATTTTTTTGTAAAGATATGCCTACAGCCTCAGCCATAGTGGAAGCCATCAGAACTACTTCCACCCATTTAGAGAAGGCATCAACCACAACTAACAAGGTCTGACCCTGGACAGACCCAGCAAAATCAATGTGTAGTTGGGACCAAGGGCCTCTAGGAGTTTCCCATTCCCTGACTGGTGCCCTGGGAGGTAAGGGTCTTGATTCCTGGCATTGCTGGCACCCTGATACCCACTTGTGATGGCCTGGTCCATTCCAGGCTACCACACGTAACTGCGGCCCAATGCCTTCATGCACACTATACCTGTGTGGCCCTTGTGAAATGCTTCCAGGATTGGTTTGTGCAAAGTAGAGGGAACTACCACCCTCCTCCCCCACAACAAACACCCCTTAATGATGGACAGCTCTTGCCAACACGTTTTAAACAGATGTAAGTCAGAATTCACAGGCCATTGTGGCCACCCCCTTTTCACCCAGTCCAGCACTTGTGATAGTTGTTTGTCTTTTGCTGAGTATGCAGCAATGCCTGCAGCAGTTATTGGGAACTGATGGTGGTCTATCAGAAGGATAGACCTCTCCATTTCTGGTTCCTCTGCAGCAGCTGGTAGAGAGGATCTGCTCAAGGCATCAGTGTGGCTGAGGTGCTTGCCTGGACAATATGATAATGTATAAGAGTATGCAGCTAAGAATACTGCCCATCTTGTCATACATGGGGAAAGAATTTGTGTCCCCAATGAAAATACCCAACAGGGGTTTGTGATCAGTAATCAGTTCACATCCAAGAAAAGTTTGGGGCAGGGGATGTCCTCCTGCATTATGTTGGACTCAGAGAACACCACATTGTTAGGCCCTTGGGGCTCTACTGGTACAACAGGTGTACTGGTTCCTATTTGGGCCATAGCCCTGGCTTTGTGGAGAAGAGATTTAAATAATGCTGGGTGGAAGAGTCCAGTGAATGGTGGGGAATCAGGCAGGTCCTGGACATCATCTGAGGACTCCTATTCCCTCTGGTCCTCATCCTCTATTACAGATGCTCCAATTCTACTAGACTGGGAGGGAGATACCAACCTTTACTCCTCCCTCCCTCCCTCCCATAGGAAGCTGGATGTATGGGACAGCTGCTGGGGAGGTTCAGAAATTATGGATGGAGCTCTGAGCTGTAAAGTAGATGCTACCCCATGGGAAATTGCCTGTGAGATGAGGGATTTAAGTTCTTCAGACAGATTCCTGGCCATCCCCTGGGCGGAACCCCACCACAGTAGGGGTAAAGGTAGCCACTGGAGCAAATTCCCTACTCCTGACCTGAGTTTCAGTGTTGCTAAGCAGACAAAGGGAAATTACTCAACTTCCTCCTGAATGGCTGAAGTGGGGAATTCTAACTGTTCACTCTCACCCTCTGGTGACCAGTTCATTGGAACTGCAACATTGGATTGCTGAGAGCGGGAAATGGCAGTTGCCGTCTGAAGAGGGAGGGAAACACTTTTCTACTCAGCTCTCTTCTCAACTCCAGAGCCTTCTGTCTCCTGTTGGTATCTATCTCTTCAGCCCTTGAGGATTTCCTGGAGTAGATGGCCTTTGCTTTGATCTTGTCAGCAGCATCTTGGCTAGCTGACCTAGCTCTTCTGGAGCTGGTCTTCCTAGTCTGAGCTGAAGTTTAAGCTCCCTGGTCTACCATATTGTCTGCTGACAGGACCATATTGTCTGCTGACAGTTCAGCCATCTTAACAGCCTTACTTAGGCAATGTGACCATGCTCTGCTTAGTGACTGCTGCTCTGCTGCTACTGCTGCTGCTGCTGCTACTACTGGGGAGAGTGATTGAGCTGTGGTAGCAGGACCAGCACACTGGGGTAGCCAGCACACACACTCACACCTATTATCAATCAGGCAGGCAAAAACAAAGGCTGCTAAAGCAGGCTGAGTCTCTGCAGCAGCCTGAGCTTTTAAAACACAAGCTGCTAAGCCGCAAAGTTAATTATAGGCTTGACAGCCAAAACTCAGCTGTGAAGTGGCAGAGGCCTTGTCTGGAAGAGCCTCACTTGTTAATAGCAAGACTCTGGCTGCAAAAATTAACTAAGGGCTTCTGTGTCAGCAGAGCCAAACATCTGGAGCCACTGTAGTGCTTGGACAGAATTCCAATCTCCCCTCTCTGTTCAGGAAGCAGCTTTTTTAAAAAACAGAAAATAGAAAAAAGGCAGTCTCAGCATTGGCAAACTGAGTGCGTTAGGACCATGGTAGCACTGACTGGCTACAATTTCCAACCTGATAGAAGTTTGTTGACTGGAGCTTCCGGTTTGGGCTTCTTCAGTGATGGACCAAAATCATGATTGTGCACGGTTTTGATCCATACTCACCGCTGGAGCGCCCTGAGGCCCCTGGATTCAGGGCAGAAGCCACCCTGTAGAGGTGATGAAGAAAGGGGAGCCATCAGCAGGGTTGAGGAGAGCTGCATCTCTCCTCCTTGGCTGGCCATTACTCCCTTTCCCAAAGGCGGTTGCAGTAGTGCTCAGAAATGGACACCTCAAAGAAGAACCACACCAGACAAGATTGTGCAGGAGGAAGTTTAAAGGAGAAAGTTTGACTGACCAGGTTGAATGGAGAACATCCATTTAAGGTACCTGGAACCTGAATTTTAAAGACTAATAGTATTCCTCAAAAAGATTTTAAGTGGTGAAAGAGAAAGGGAAAGGAAAGGAAATTGGCTTGTTTCCCTCGCACATTAGGAGCCAGCTACCCTGACCAGGCAGGTGTCTTCAGAGGGCCCCACAGCAGAGACCCCCCCGACAGCTGCACTCCCCATGCTGGTGGACTTGGAATCCCGTGGAGGATGACACCCTGCTGTCACAAACGGAGAAGAAGCAGCAGCCACCAGAGGCCAACCCATACTCACACCCACCCCAGTTCCAGAGGATGCAGGCAGAGAAGCAGACTGGAGGGCCAGGACCACAGTGTGCTGTTGGAGATCAGGGACACAATGAAGACCAGCACAGAACTTCTCTCTCAGCTGGTCCACTTAGACAGAGCATCCTCAGGCCGGAACACCTTCATCACCGACATGAGCCAGACCCTGAGGGACCTGCCCGAGGCCCAGTTCCAGGTGATGAAGCAGAAGATCACAGCACTTCTGCACAACCTCAAGGCCCAGCTGAAGCTGCTCCTACCCAGTCCAGGTCTGCTCCTCCACCCCAGGCGATGTCACAGCCCTTCCACGGCTTTCAACAGCTCCTCACCTAGCCAAGGCTACGACTACCAGGACTTACCACAGCACAAGCAGAACTTCCCAGTCCAGGCCCAGGTTCATCAGACGCCTCAGACGCCAGTCCTCACCCAGCTGCAGACCAGACAGCCCCACTTCACTCTCCTTCCCTCATCCAAAGCCAAGCCCGTCAACGGACAATCTGTCATCAGTGTTGGGCCTGACATCTCAAGTCCTTGATGAAGGGCCTCTCAACCTCAACGGGACTGAGTCATCTCTCGGATAGCTTCCTGAAAACACCACCACCTGTTGTACCCTCGGGGCCAGCACCCCAATGGTGCCTCAGACCAGCTTCTCAAGCCCAGCGCACCTCCACAGTCCCTGCCTGCTTAACAGCTGAGACCATGGTCATGACTCAGAGTGACTGAGAATACTGTCAGAGATTGAGTTGTTTACTTCTTAAGTTTATCTTTGCTTAAGACAGTTTACTTGGTTCATTTTGCTTATTTAATACAGTCATAAAGTTTACCTAAGAAAGGTTATCTTTGCTTAAGACATTTAATACAGTTTACTTGGTTCATTTTGCTTATTTAATAAAGTCATAAAGTTTACCTAAGAAAGTTAATAAAGTTTATCTTTGCTTAAGACACTTAGTTTACTTGGTTCATTTTTTGTACTTAATAAAGTGTTGGTGAAAACTTTGAAAAATGGTTAAGCCTTTGCATGCTTGTGGGATAGATAAGGATAGTTGTGGGATAGATAAAGCTCCAGTGCAAGCATAGTGGGACTGTATGGTCCACCATCCCAGCTGCCACACATATGGACCTTTATTATCAATAACAATTTATTCATTGATCAAAACATTTTAAAATAAACAAAGCTCTTTATTAATGCCCTATTCATTAACCACTCAACATACATGGCACAATCTCATCAGTATTATGTGACAGCTTCAAGGAAGCATCCATTAATCATCTATCATCCTGTCTTGCCACTCCACTGCTCAAGCTGGGGAGTTGCACCAGTGTCTCAGTCGGTTGCCGCTGCTTCTTCCCTTCATGTGAAGCTCTGTTGGGGCCTTGTAACATCCACAGTGTCTATCAGGTTACGTCCTTGCCTCCATTCACCAGGCTCCATGCCCTCATTCCCTTGTTGATGGTCGATAAGTCTGTTCTGCAACACTGGGTAGCGGGTGAGCATGAGATTGTGCAGGATGCAACAAGCTTCCACGATGCTCCTCACAGTCTCTGGGTCATGCTGCATGGTGGTGAGAAGTATCTAGAACATGTTGGCCAGGATGCCAAAGGCGTTCTCCACCACCCGTCTTGCCCTGGATAGCCTGTAGTTGAAGATCCTCTCTTCACGGGTGAGGTATTTTGAACTGTACGGCTTCATGAGGTAAGTTCTGAGGGAGAACGCATCATCACAACGATGAAGTAGGGCACATCTTGTGTGTCATTGAGTAGGGGGTCTGAATTGGAAACCCATGATGAGGTTGCATTCCAGTCCATCGTTGAGGTCATTGCATTGTATACCTGGCCATCTGAAGCTGACCTGTTGCCTGAAGCATCAATGTAGATGAACTTGTAGTCAGCACCAAGATGGCAAAGAGGTTGATGCTGAAGAAGCCCTTGTAGTTGTGATAAGTGGACCCTGAGTTGGCTGGAGCTTTGCAGCCACATGCTTCCCATCTATGGCTCCAACGGTGTGGGGAAAGTTCACCTCTGATACCACTCTTCTGCAAGTTTTCTCCAGCCTTCTTCAGTGGTGGGGAACCTGAGAAACTCCTCCACATATTCTTCAATGATGGCTTGCACCACTTCTCTGACCGCTTTGCTGATGCTGTTTGTGTGGTTCCCTCCATGCATACTGCATGTTTCTGTATGTGGTTCCAGAGGCCAGGTGCCGCAGAGTCAGTGCCACCTTCAGTCCAGGGTCCAGGTTGGGACAGAAGCTGGTGCTAGGCTTGTCAACCTGGGTCTCAGACACTCTAAAAAGTTCATCAAACGTGGCTGGTGGCATCCTCATGAAGTGATGGAATGCACGAGGGTCTTCATTCCTCAGCTCCACCATCAACTTGTCATAGAGTCCAACTCCATTCTCCTCACAATCCATCCTTGGACCCACAACAGCTCTTGGACGTCTCCTTCTTCTCCTTCTGTGTAAAATTTGAAACAGTCTGAACAGGTTTTGGTTCTGGTGATGAATGAGCGCAGTTATCATATGGACTGTGTCATCATCCATGGTGGAGAAAATGGATGATGTTGAACACCAAGACCAAGGGTGAAGAGGTCTGTACACCACGGCTGCTGGACTCATACTGAAATCCAGATGATTTTCCTCCCTTTTATAGAAAATATCGGTTGTCCACTGGTGTCCTTCTACATACTCTAGACATACTCCAGACATCTGAAATATATGAGATACATCCCAGATACAAACGTTTTGTCCATTTTGAATACTTTATTATAAAGTTTCTATTTCCATGCTACTAACGCTGTGTAGACGTTCCGTGTACCTTTTGTTTCATCCCTCTTTCCGTTTTCAGCTGCAGTGGATGTGAATTGAGGGGATGGCCAGAGGATGCAGAGAGGATACAGTGGACGTTTAACAAATGATAACGGACATAGAACGTTTGTTGCCCATATATGTCGCGGATGTACATCGTACGCAGTGGAAAGTTCATCTGTTCACAAAGTTTTGTGCAGCTCAAAATTTCTTGCATTGATGAAATCGCAGTGGACAGATGCTCGATGGATAGAGCGTATGAAACATGTATGCAGTGAGTACACAACGGATGCATAGTGTTTTCCAACAGATGGCAAGCTTTCTTTAATGTTTTACATCCTCTTTGCATCTGTAAGTGCAGTGGGACCGGGCCTTAAATATGTCCTGGGTTTATGTCTGTATGGAGAAGTGGCACACTGTTCTTAAAAAAAGATATTTTATTTGTATTTGTATGTTTTGTGAAAATTTAAATGAAACTTTTATTTATTAAAAAAAAGAAGTTTGTTGACTGGAGAATCTAAGCATTTCTGCCTAAAGATGAGAGCCATTTTTTTTTTTTTTGGCCATGTCCCTTTCAGGCCAGACTGAGTTGTGAACTGGAAAAGTGACAGTTAACAGAGGAGCGTGGTTAAAAAAAATGAAGGACTCAGTCTCTGGGCAGAAAGACATGTATCTACCCATGTGTGGATTCTCCAGTCAATGTTCTGAAGAAGAAAGGGATGAAAGAATACTTGTTATGGAAGAAAAGGAACTACAGCTAAAAGATAGGGGAAAAGAGAAAGGAGCGTAGAGCAATGTTACAAGACCCAAGGAACCGAGAGAAATTAGAACAATAAGGAGCATAAGACCTAGATATAGATAGAAAAATGCAAGAAGGTTTTAAGATTCTATCACTAAATATTAATGGACTGAACTCTCCTGTGAAAAAGAAGAAAACTCTCAATCAAATACAAAGATTGAATTTAGATATAATAACACTGCAAGTAGTTCATAAACAACATAAACAACTACTGGAATACTCCAAATTGGGGAAACTTTGTATCATTATCACAACAAAAGAAGAGAGGAATGGTATTATATATTAAGGATAAGCAAATGTACAATGATGAGGAGGGAGGGATCTTAATTGTGGAAATAATACTAAAGCAAAAACGGGGTTTACTAGTTGTAATGTATGTACCAAATGGGGGACAAGAACAATTCTACAAAAAACTACATAATATTATAAGTGACATAGACTGTGACAATCTTTGAATTTTAGGAGACTTTAATGTAATAATAGACAAAAAACTAGATTACCAAAGTAATAAAATTAGGAAGGGATTTAGAAGGATATTCCTAGAACCTCCTTCAAAATGGTAGAAGAGTGGGGAGGGGAGGGGTGGGTGGAGAGGGGAGGGGAGGGGCCAGCCAGGGGCATAATTTGCTGGTTCTCCGAAGTGCACTGAATAGTAACAACTGGTTCTATAGAACTGGTCCAAACTGGTAGAATCCCACCCCTGGTGAAGGATGTGAAATTATGGGGCATTTATGGAGAATTAACAATATTAGATAAACTATTAGTGGGGACTGATGACAAATTGAGAAAGATAACATATAAATATTTGCTATACTACAAAATGGAGGAAGAACAAGTTAAGGAGACAATGGTTGTATGGGATAAAAACTTTGGATTTAACATTGAGCTGGATAGTTGGCAAAAACTTTGGGAAAGAAACAGGAAATTGACATTGGCCACATGATACAGAAAATCTATAATGTTTTACAGGTGGCATCTTCTTCTGACAAGATTGGCTAATATGTTTAATAACACATCCCTGAAATGTTGGAAATGTAAAAAATCACCAGGTGCATCCTACCACATGTAGTGGTAAAAAAGTAAGGAAATTTTGGCAACAAATCCAGATGTCGTTAGAAAAAAAGATTGGACAAAGTATAGAATTTAAACCAGAAATATTTCTATTAGGAATTATAACAAATGGTTATAGTAAAGGGTCAATATACATAATATTACACATTCTGATGGAAGCAAGAATGGTATACACCCAGGAATGGAAAAGTGAAAACAATCCTTCAGAAAAGAAGATAATAAAAAAGATATTAGTTTGCACAGAATTGAACAGATTAACCTTAGAATTAAAAAAAAACAAAGGGGAGACAGAAGATTATGACACATGGAACAGATATTACCAATGGCTGAAATGAAGAGGTGAGAGTCAGAACATGAAATAACTAGGCTAAGAAAACCCGGAATGAGATATTATATATGTATTAGAATGAAAATGTTGGTCAAAAATAATTGTACAAGTTTATAATTGTATAAGTAGTATATAGGTTATTTGTCTTGGTGTGTATGGTGGAGGAAATGACAGGATTGAACTATCGAACTATGTTCGATATACCCATATTTAAATAATAAAAATATATTTTAAAAAACAGTGTCAAAATGTACTAGGCATATATGGCATATATACTTAGGATTAAATAATATATTTGGATGTTCAGTAGTAGGAAATAAATAGACAGGGAAATTGTATCTCGTTGAGGCCTTTGAGGCAAGGGGCCAGGTGAGGCTAGGTGCCCTGCAAGGTGAGGCAGGGCATGACAAGGAGTGGTGAGGAGGGATGGGACAGCGCATGGCAAAGATAGGCTAGGAGGGGTGCCCCTCAACATGGTTGATGTCAAGTTGGACTTGCCCACTCAATCACATGACCACCTAGTCATGTCTACTCAGCCAGTCATTAGAGGAGAGAACCAGTTTGTTAAATTATTTGAATCCCACCACTGTATTTGTTGTTATAGAAATGGCCAGTTTATATTATTATATAAAAGTAAAAAGTTGAGTTTTGATGCTATTATCTTATTCTACGACACCAAAGGAAGACAAAAGTCGATCCTTTTCTTTCTTTTTTCTCTTTGCTCCACATTTCTTCCTTCCCTTTTTTCTCCCTTGTTTTCCTACTGCAGGTAGTTCTCGACTTATGACCACAATTGAGTCCAAAATTTATGTTGCTAAGTAAAAACTGTTAAGTGAATTTTGTGATCGTTCTTGCCACAATTGTTAAGTGAATCATAGCAGTTGTTAGGTTAGTAACACAGTGAGTCTCACTTCCTCATTGACTTTGCTTGATAGAAGGTTGTAAAAGGTGATCACATGACTCTGGGACACTGCAACCATCATAAATATGAGTCAGTTACCAAGTTTTTGAATTTTGATCATGTGATCAAAGGGATGCTGCAATGATCATAAGTGTGAAAAACAGTCATAAGTCACTTTTATTTACTGCTGTTGTAACTTTGTTCACTAAATGAACTGTTGTAAGTCAAGGATTACCTGTATTTTCTTTTGTATTTCTGTATTTTATATTATAAGCTAATAAACAAACTTTGGTTAAAAACAATATTGTTGTGTATATTGCATGATGTTTAGAATAGAATAGGATTTCTTTATTGGCCAAATGTGATTGGACACACAAGGAATTTGTCTTCAGTGCATATGTTCACAGTGTTCATAAAAAATACATCCATCAAGAATATGATACAACACTTAGTGATAGTCATAGGATACTAGTAAGCAATCAAATCATACTAAATAAAACAATATAAATCATAAAGATACAAGCAACAATGTTATAGTCGTAAATGTCATGCCCCTGTTGGAGTCTGAATCTGAAGAGGAAGACAAACTTTTGACAGGGAGTGGGAATGTGACTTTGTTGGCTGTGGAGGAAACTAGGACCCAGAAATAAAAGGAATGGAAATAAAAAAGAAGAGTGTAAACTAGAAGCATTTGCAGATAATTTAGTTTTTAATATTAGAAAAAGCTCTAGATGCACTAGATTGATAGGGAAAATTGAGAATGGAGAAGTTACAGGATTGAAAATAAGTAAAGAAAAAACTAAAATAATAGTTAAAAATCTTATAGAAAAACAGAGAAATGAACTGGCAAAAAAGATAGACCCTTAGATAGTAAAGAAAATGAAATATTTAGAAATCTATCGAACAGCAAGATGTGTAACAATTAAAAAGGATATCTATACAAAGTTAATGATACAAATTAAGTCAACTCTCAATGATAGGGAGAATAGCTATTATAAAAATGAACATACTACCAAAGTTACTTTTCCTATTTCAAACAACATCAATAAAACTAAAGAATTTTTTTGAAGAATTAAATAAAATGACTTTGAAATATATTTGGCAAGGGATAAAATTGAAAATGTGTCAGGAGTTTAAAGGACATGGGGACTTTGGGCTACCAGATTGAGAGCTATGTTATCAGGCATCTATACTTACATGAATAAAAGAATGGATAAATTTGAGGCATAGAATATTACTATTATTGGAGGGACATAATCTCCAATTAGAATGTCATTCTTTTTTATGGTTATGGAAGGAGCATGGCACCCAAAGATGCTATTTGAGGAATGCTTTATGTTTAGTATGGGTAAAAATCAAATCACAAAATTATCTGAAAATACCAATCTGTCTCTCTATAATGGAATCATTGATACACCCAAATGTTGTTAATTTGGAAAAAATTGTAACCTGTAAAGACATTTTAAATGAGAACAGGGAACTTAAAACTAGACAGGAATTACAAAACCAAGGCATGGATGCAGCTTGGTGGTCATACCTGCAAATACAATTCAGATACAAGAAAGATGCAACAAAATTGGTTTTTTAATAAAAAATCAACAATACTCGACAAGGTATTATTAGGGACAGATGAAAAATTGATAAGGAAAATATATAATTATTTACTAAATTTAAAAATGGAAGATGAACAAGTAAAAGAAACAATGACAGCATTGGCAAAAACCTTCGGCTATATGATAGAATTAGACAAATGGCAAAAACTTTGGGATAGAAACTATAAACTGACAAGAGGTAAAGGAGACACAGAATAATACTTAACATGGAATGGGTTTTATCAATGGTTAGAGATAAGAGGTAGAAATTAGATGAACAAAGAGTATTATTATGTTTAAGTAAAATATGAATGTTGTCTATAATTATATGTATGACAATATATTTAATAGGAACATAAATAAGTGAATATAATTATAAATATGGTTAGATTTATTTTGTTATATTATTATTATTGCTACCAGTATGTGTTACCTTTTTTTCTTTCCTTTTTGTAAAATTGTATACCCAGACAATACACTGTATTCAAAATATTTAAATATAAATTTTAAAAAACTTGACTTAAAAAAAATTCCTCTATAGAACTGAATCGGCCTCTCCTTCGCCAGTTTGAGCTTTCTGAGTTAGTGCAGAAAGAACATTCTTTGTTGTGCTTTTTTTATGACATTTTTGATGTTAGGTATCCATTTTAAGTCTTGAGATATGATAGAACCTAGAAACTTGAAGGTCTCTACTGTTGATACTGTGTTGTGTTCATTTTATTTATTTATTTTATTTTATTTGTCAATAGCTTACAAGATAATAAACATAAGTATAAATACAGGAAATGGGTATGAATAATTGGGGACAATGGGTGAACCCATTCCAAAACAGCCTGCACTTTCTCTGGCTCCATCTCTATTCCTTCATGTGAAATGCGATACCCCAAATCGTCAATTTTCTCTTGGTCAGGGATGGGATTCTACTGGTTCGCACTGGTTCTATAGAACTGGTTGTTAACATCACCGGTAGTTCTAAAAACCGGTAAAACTGATCCCTGGCTAGCCCCGCCCCTCTCCGCCGCTCCTACAGGCCAAAAACTGGGGTTTTTTTACTGTGCATGCATGACATTTTTTGCACATGTGTGAAAATCCTTGCCTCATTCTCCCCCGCCTGCCCCTGCCTTTGTTGGCCCCAGCCCCGCTCCTATCCACCACTCCTATGCTAAAAAAACATTTTCTACTGCGCATGTGCAACATTTTTTGCACATGCACAGAAATCTTTGCCTCATTCTCCCCTGCCGGCCCTGCCCCGCCACTACCTATAGCGCATGTGCACTACCTACAAAATTTTCCCCGCCCGGCACCATCGCTCATTCCCCACCCGCAACCATCGCTCACGCCAGCGGGCAGCAACAGCAGCAGCAGCTCAGGACAGCAAGTCAGTCAACCAGCCATTGCTGCCTGCCCTCTCCCACATGGGTGAGGGCAAGCCGCAAGTCCCGGTTCATCAGTGTCGCTAACTGCCCTCACCCAGCCGGCCTGTGTCCCATGTCTGCCTGCCTGCCTTGCCTGGACTGCTCCCATGGTGGCTGCCATTAAAAAAGATGCAAGCCCTGGCTGCTTGCCGCTAGTCATCCTCGCCCACCTGGACTGCCTACCCCAGCCTCCGAAGATACGGATCAGTAAGTACGACCTCCAACCCGGTTGCCTACCTGCCCGCTGCCAGCCCTGATAAATGCTGATTCCTGGGACACCCACCGCACTCACCGATGCTTCCTGCATCACCTGCTGCCATCTTCCTCACCCGCAGCCATCCATTGTTGCTGCCGAGCCTTCCACCAACAATTGGTGAGGGAAGAGGTAAACCAGCAAGCCCCACCAGTTCCCTACCTCCTCCTGCCACCGCTGCCTTGAGTCCCAGTCGAGTGTTGACTCCTGGGCTGGCTGCCTCTGCCCCACCCACCCAGCGGCTGCCATCTTGGCTAGACCAGCCACCATCTTGGCTAGACCAGCCGCCACCTTGGCTAGGCCAGCTGCTACCTTTCCTCAACACTGCTGCCAAAGAGTTGCTGCCTTGCCTTCCACCACCAATTGGTGAGTGAGGAGGGAAAGCAGCAAGCCCTGCCAGTCGCCTACCTTCTCCTGCCACCACTGCCGCCACCACAGCCTGGTCAAGTGCCGACTCCTGGGCCAGCCATCCACACCGCAGCAAGCTTGAAGACTGAGGAGGACCCCAGTGTAGCTGCTAACTAAGTTGCCTGCCTCATTTTTGGAAAGTTGCTTTTTTATTTATGAATTTATTTATTTTTTTAGTGTCTGTTTTTGTTTTTATTAATCATAAAACAAAACAGATACTAAATAAATAAATAAATAAAAATTATTTTTTACTATTCATCTTGATGTTTCTTTCTCCTTTGTTTTTTCCTATTGGGAAAAAGCAAATCAGAAACAAATATCTATATATAGTATCAGTGTAACATAATGTTACATTCACGTGGCTACCTGCACTGTCCTCTCCAGGGCTCCCCTGGCCTTGAAAACTGGCAAAAAACACTTGCTAAGCAACTGGCCACTAAGCAAGGACTTAGTCATTAAGTGAGGACCACTTGCATTTGGTTTGCCAGTCACCTGGCCATCTGCCTTGCCCTCCTCAGGGTTCCCCAGGCCTTGGAAACCAGCAAAAAACACTTGCTAAGCTACTGGCCACTAAGTGAGGACCTGGTTATGAAGCAAGAACCACTTAAATTTGGTTTGCCAATCACATGGCCACCAGCCTGGGCCTCTCCAGTCACATGACCACGTCACCATGCCCACCCCAGTCACATGACCACCAAGCCATGCCCAGTCAGCAAGCCACTCCCACCCCAGTCACATGATCACCAAGCCACACCCACAAATGAGGTCATGCTGACAGAACCAGTTGTTTAGAAATTTGAATCCTACCCCTGCTTTTGGTGAAATTTACACTTAGATCGTTTAGCATACAGTTCAGCTGCCTAGAGTTTTTTCAAGATTGATTGCACCAATTTCATGTGCTCGTCCATGGTTTCCGTATAGATAAGAATATTGTTGAGTTAAGCCAACACCCCCTTGTATAGATGTTCATGCAGCACCTTATTTATTAGTTGCATGAATATGGCAGGGGCTCCTTGCAGGCCAAACGGGAGTACATTAAATTGAAAATAACCCAAAGAGCAATGAAATTCAGTATTCCATTCATCCCCTTCCTTAATTTGGACTTGATAGTAAACTTCTCTCAAATCAAGCTTAGTAAAAATATTTTTGGCAAGGTGAGCTAACGTGTCCTTCATGAAGGGGAATTGGTAAATGTTTTCCATGCAAATGGCATTCAGGTTTTTATAATCCACGCATAAGCGAAAGGAGCCATCTTTTTTTTTCTCAAAACAATACTGGGGCTGCCACTTGGGCCTGGCAGGTTGTATGAAATCCCGTTTTAGGTTTTTATTGAAAGAAGACCACAATTCCTCCAAGTCTCGCAGTGTCATCAAATACAATTTTGGCTTAGGGAGCTTCACTCCAGGAAGGATCTCTATGCTGCAATCTGGGGAGTGATGAGGGGGGAGCACATTCAAAGCCTTCTCGCTAAAAACCTCCCTCCCAAAATTCTTCCAGAATTTTCTTCTCACCCACAATGCATTCACTGGCCACTGATGCCTAATCCTTGGGGTCCTGGGGCCTTACTAGGGTCGATTCCTCCCCCTCTTGTGGTTGGTTGGAGCATATGTGCAGCAGCCCCTTCCTCCAATTAACTTGGCGGTTCCATTTCTGGAGCCAGGGTAATCCGACTAATGGGGGCGCTCCATCTGGGGCCACAATAAAACACAAAGTTTCTTGATGTCTCCCCATCCACATTTCCACTGGGTCCATTACAAAATGAGCCGAGCCACTGATCCAACTAGTTGACAAAATGCTATGGGAGTTTTCAAAGTTCTTAGTCTCAACCCCAGTTTATCCACAACCTCTGAGCTAATTATGCATCTAATACACCCAGAGTCTAGCGGAGCCAATATTTTCCCCTGGGAACTGGACAAAGGTACCCTTAATTCCTCTGGGATGGTCATGGGGCCCACTTGTTGGGGCCACCCACATGGGGCCCACTTGTTGACTTACCAGAGAATTGTCATTGGAGTTGGATTTGCTCTCGCCTGAAGGGGTCGGAGTTCCCAAGTCCTCTCTTCCTGGAGGAGTGAACTCAATGACTTGCATGACCTTTGGGGCCATTTCATGTGGCTTGGCTGGGGGTTTTTCAACTTTCTTCCCTTGTTGCTTTAGCATCCATTTTAGTGAGGCAATCTGCAGGTCGGTGAACATCCTTCCCAGATCAAAAGCATGCAATGATTTTGGGTTTCACAGCCAATCCACTCTTTTGAACTTTAGGCAGCTCTTGGGGAGTGGTAGGTGAAGGCTTGCTCCAGCTGGGGCCACCAGATCAATTTCCACATCAACTGCCAACACATATCAGTGCTGCAGATCTCTAGGATCTCTTCTGGAGATACATCCTCATTTAGCACATCTTTGAAAGCCTCTATCAGGGCCTCTTGAGACCAACCTCACATGTGGCACTCCACTTCCTCCCTTTGCCAGGACCAGATGGGCCCTCATCAGAGGGGCTCCCAGGTGGTAGGGGCTGCTCCTCCACACCACCAGCAGCAGCAGCACCAGCAGAATCATCATCATCATCATCATCNCAGCACCTCATCCTCGTGTTCCTCCTCAATAAAGTACTGCCTCCTCTCCCATTGTCGCATACGCCTCTTCCTCCCTTAGGCAGGACCAGATGGACCCTCATCAGAGGGGCTCCCAGGTAGTAGGGGCTCCTCCTCCACACCACCACCACCAGCAGCACCAGCAGGATCATCATCATCAGCAGCAGCAGCAGGATCAGCACCAGCAGCAGCAGCAGCATCACCAGCAGGACCAGGATCAGCAGCAGCAGAGTGAGCACCAGCAGCTCCAGCAAAACCAGGAGCATGAGTAGCAGCAGCAGCATGAGCAGGACCAGGAGCACTAGCAGGATGAGCAAGACCAGGAGCACGAGCAGGACGAGCAAGTCCAGGAACACGAGCAGGATGAGCAGGACCAGCAGTAGCTTCAGCAGAGTACGCAGCAGCAGAAGCACCACCACCAGGAGCAACTTCAGCAGAGAATGCAGCAGAAGCTCCACCACCAGGAGCGGCTTCAGCAGAAGCTCCAGCACCAGAAGAGCAAGCCCGAGCAGCAGAAGCCCCAGCAGAATCAGAGTCAGGGACAGGGGGTGGGAGGGTGGACCTGTCCCTCTTGCCAGGGATGGCGGCAGGTTGCTGAGGCTTTCGCTTCTTCCCCATGGTTGTGGTGTTGCTGGCTGGCAGGGAGGCTGGCAGGCACCAAGGCTGGCAGGAAGAAGGGAGGCGGAAGGCAGGCTGGCAGAGACAGGTGGGCAGGAAAGGCTGGCCAGGAAGGCTGGCCAGGAAGCCTGTTAGAGAAGCCTGGCAAGGAAGGCTGGTGGCAGGTGAAGGCTGGCTAGGAAGGCAGGTACAAGGCTGGGCAAGACAGACTGGAGTGGCAGGGAGGCTGGAACAGGCTGTAGACGAAGGTGGCAGCTAGGGACACCAAGGCTGCAGAAGCCTGAGAACTGGCTGGAAGGCAGGCGGCAGCAAGGCTGAAGGGAGGGCTGGAAGGCAGGCACCAAGCTTGGCATGACAGACTGGCTGGCAGGGAGGCTAGAAGGCAGGCTGGCAGGCAAGCTGGAGGAGGGCTGGAAAGGCAGGCTGGCAGGCAAGGCTGGCAGACAGATCTGGCTGGCAGGAGAGGCTGAGAAGGAGGACTGGAAGGAGCTGGCAGGGAGGCCCAGGAGGCATGGCGAGGCAGGCACAAGGCTGGCAGGGAGGCTGCCGACAGTGACTGCAGCAAGGTGCAAAGGCAGGAGGTGAGAGCAGGCATGGACAAGCAAGGCTGCAAGGGAGCTGGAAGCAGGCTACCAGGCAGGCAGACAGAAGGCTGGCAGGGAGGGCTGGCAGGCAGGCTGGCACGGCACTGGCAGGTGAGGCTGCCCAGTGAGGGCTGGGAGGCAAAAGGCTGGGAAGGGAGGCTGGGCAGCATAGCGTTGCAAGGCAGAGCAGGCAAGAACTCAGAGTGTATCCGCAGCAGGTCTTTCCTCCAAAATGCTGGCCACGTGCGAGCTTCCTTCGCCTTTCCATATCTGCTGGCACCAATGCATCCTCTGCATGGCAATTAACGCCGAGGCATCCGTTGGCTTTCCGCTGTGCATCCGCAGGCTTCCGCTCTGCATCCGCTTCCGATCCCAGCTGTGCATCCCATGCTGACATTCCGTTTTTCCGTTTCCGAAGTCTCGCTTTGCTGAGGCCTTCCCTGGAACGCCTAGGCGGGATGGGCGCCGGCAGGTCCGCGAGGTGGCTTGCCATTCCACATGGCCGCTTTGTGCTATTCCGTCCTGCGTCCCTCCCTGCAGTCCGTGTTATTGTGTCCAAGGTTATGCATAATTTTGCCCCTTTGATTGAGCGGATAAACCAAGCGGATGGACATCTTTTCTCGTCTCCTTTGTGTCCTTTTTGCATAATCCGTTGGCATCCTTGAGGTGTTGACACGGCCTTCAGTAGTCCGTACTATTTTCTGCCTGCCTGCCTGCCTCTCCATCCATCCACCATGCGCATCCCATCCATCTGCCTCCGTCATCTGTTGTTTATCTATCTGTCTATCTTATCTATGCTATGCTCATCTATCCTATTATTCTATCTCTATGCTATCTATTCTAATCTACCTCTATCTATCGGTATCTATCTCTTCTCTTATATATCTCTCTAACCTCCCTTTCCTCTGTGCTTTATAATATCTAACCTGTTTCTCGTCCAACAATAACGCGTCTCCCCAGTAGAGAAGTCCCAGCAATGTTTCATAGGCATGAAATGAAATTAACGACCGTCTCCCTAAGTTCAAGACATATATTCAGGCAACATCGCACAGCAATGGGGGGGATAGTGGAGGGCTTGCCGTTAACAAAGTACTTGTTGCACAACCCGGATATGGGTGCCTGCCCTTGCGTTTGACGCCGCGATCATGGAAGTACCCTTGCCATCAATGTAGAGGACAATAATCCAAGCCATATGCCACTGCGCCGCCCAAAGATGCAGGAAGGAATTAAGTCACTCCCAAACGCACAGCCTAAGCCATTTTGTTCGGGGCTCAAAAAGAACAGAGACGCAGCCTTATTATATGAGAAACACCGGTATCTTAATTTATCTATCTATCTATCTATCTATTCTATCTATCTAACTATCTAATCTATTACTATCTAATCTATCCTATCTAATCTATCTTATCTATTGACTAACTTACATACCGGATCATGCGCTCGTATCTATCTACTGTTCATCTTCTATCTATCATTCACCGAATCCATCTCTCATCTACCCATCTATCTATCATCTATCTATTCTATCATCTATCTATCTGATTCTATCTATCTATCCTATCTCTATCAGTCTAACTATCATCCATCCCATTCCAACCGATCCCATTCCATCCATCCATCCATCCATGCCATCACATCATACCATCCATCCATCCATCGATCCATCCCATCCATCCATCTATCTATCTACTATCTATCAT
Organism: Laticauda laticaudata; assembly: GCA_004320025.1. NCBI lineage: Eukaryota > Metazoa > Chordata > Lepidosauria > Squamata > Elapidae > Laticauda > Laticauda laticaudata. The sequence continues at coordinate 12,915 of BHFT01001219.1, read as the reverse complement.
CTATCTATCTAATCTATCTATCTATCTATTCTCCATCTATCTATCATTAAATTCTAACCAGTGGTTAGAATGTAGTTGCAGGTTAACTCTGCCGACTGCGCAGGAGTTCACATTCCTGGACTGGCCCAAGCTTTCACTCAGCAAACCAACTAAAGGCCCAGTCCCAGCTGCCATGGACGCGAAAACGTATGCATCAAAGGACACAGCGGACGAGCAAAAGTTCGGGGGTGGCTCCATCCATTTTCATGCTGGCTCGCAAAAATTGGAGAATAATGCACTAGAGACAATAACGAAAAGAACGATGTGGGTATATTAAGCGGGTGATGTAAAACGGATGTTTCATGCATAGAGCCTAGTGAGTGAAGGCAGATGGAAGCGGATGACAACTCTAAAGGGGTTCCCGGAGGGAAAGAATGATTCCAAAGGGATGCATAGGCAGAAAGGGGCGGATGCATAGCAGATGAAGCAGATGCATCACGTACGCCGACTCGAAACAAAGGATGCCGTGGGGATGTATAGCGATACAAAGCATTCCACTGCGGCAATGTGCGGGGTATGGAATGTGTCCTGCTCCGATGGATTATAAAAGGAAGATGGCAGCAATGCATGCAGAATAGTCTGATTCTGAATCTCAGAATAGTCTCAGAACGAGTTTGTTTACTTGTTTAATAAGGTTTTATCTTGGCTTAAGACACTTAAATAAATGTTTACTTGGTTTCATTTTGTTTACTTGAATAAAGTGTTGTAAATTAACTTGAAAAAATGGTAAAGCCCTTGGCATGCTTGTGGGAATGATAAGGATATTGGTGGGATAGACTCAAACCGTCGCAGTGCAACCCATTAAGAGGGACTGGTATGGTCCACCAGTACCGCCAGTGCGACAGTACATATGGACTTTTAGTTATCAATAGACAATTTTTAATTGATCAACAATCTGTAACAATCCCAAAAAAGTCTCTCTATCTGAATGCCGCTATCTCTCAGTGTAGCACCACCGTCTACAGTATATGGCGACAATCTGCATCAGCTACTTCATCATACAGTCTGAAGAAAGCAATCATTAACTCATCTATCATCCTGTCTGTTACCCGCTGCTCCAGCTAGGGCGACGCTTGCACCAGCTCGTCCTCAGCGAAACCGTTGCCGCTGCTTCTTTTTCCCCTTCACATGAACGCTCTGTTGAAGGCCTTGGTACAATCCACAGCTGTCTGATGCACGTTACGTCCTTGCCCGGCTCCATTCACCACGTTCCATGTCCCCATTGCCCGTTGTTGATGGGTCACAAAGTGCTGTTCTGCACACTGGGTAGCGGGTGCACATGAGATTGTGCAGCAATCAGCAGCTCCACAGATCCTCCTCCACGGTCTCTGGCGCGGCATCGCTGCACTCGGTGGTGAGAAAGTACCTGAACATTTGGCCGGAGGAGTCGGATGCCAGAAGGTTGGTTCTCCTTTCCAATGCGACCCACCCGCTGCTTGCCCTGACGCATCTCTGTACGTTGAAGATCCTCTCTCATGGGTGAGGCTATCTTGAACTGTAGGCTTCATGAGGTAGGTTCTGAGGGAGAAAGGCGTCATCACCGCACCAACTATGCACAGTAGGGCCATGCTTGCATGTCATATTCGGTAGGGGTCGTGGAACCGCTTGGAAACCATGATGAGGTTGCGTTCGCCAGCCCAATCCTTGGCCGGACACTTGCATTGTATACCTGGCCATCTGAAAACTGACCCAGTTATCCCTCGAGGCAGTCGATGGTAGATCGACTTGTACTCAGCACTCAAACGCATGCAAAGAGGATGATACTGAAGAAAGCCCATTGGTATGTTGTAGATAAGTGGAACCTGAGTCTGGCTGGAGCTCTCTGCACGGCCATTGCTTTCCCATCTGTATGGCTCCAATGGTTAATGGGCGGAAAAGTTCCACCCAGGTACTGAAATCTCATCTTTTCTGCAAGTTCATTTCTCCAGCCTTGTTCAGTGATTGGGGCACCTGAGGAAGAAGCCCCCTCCAGGTTATTTTTGTCAC
>BHFT01001219.1:0-10865 GCA_004320025.1 Laticauda laticaudata | reverse complement strand
GGAGGGACATCACTGGGGTGGAAGGACAGAACCTGAAAAAAAAAAAAAAAAACCTTGGGGGGGGTTTTGGGGGGACAGGGTTTTGTTTCTCTGGGTCTGGAGGGTTTTGAAGCAGCTCTGTGATCCGGTCCTTCACCATCTGGTACGGGGATCCTCCATGTCCCTCAGGGCCTGGTTGACATAGGTGAGGAAGGGCTTGCGGTTGGAGGATTAGGAGCAGGTGTGGACCAGCTGAGAGAGGAGATCTATGCTGGTGGCGGATGGTGTCCCTGATCTCCAGCAGGACAGTGTGGCTCTGCCCCTCCTGCTGTCTGGCTCTCTGCTTTCTGTGGAGGTGGAGCTGGGGTGGTGGTGGATGCAGCTATGACTGTGGTGGACTCGATGTCTCCTTTCCTCCCACCGCACCAGGGAGTCCTCCACGTGCTCCACCACAGGTTACAGCAACAGCTGTCCACGGGTTCTCCGCCGTGGCACGCTCCACAGAAACCTGCCTGGAGACAGGGACTGACTCTCGGCCGGAAGAGTACTGGGTCTCAGCAGGCTGCCGGAGGAGAGGGTAGCAGAGCGGGCTCCTGGTGCTCCTCGTTGGAGATCTCACTCCAGGAAGCTGCACCTGGCCATGACGTTAGGTCTCTCTGTCCGTCAGCTTAACCTGGCCTGGCCAGATTTCTTAGGTGCGCTTTCCGTACAGGTGTGCATATGGTTTCCACCAGCCGAGGAGCACCTCCGAGTGTAACCCATACTCTCGCCTTCTCTCTCCAAGCAGCCTGCTTCCTTGGTGTCCTGTACAGCCGTGTCCCTTCCCGCACAGATAGTCATTCTCTCTCAGCCACTCCAGCACCTCATCCTCGTGTTCCTCTCTCAATGAAGTATTGCCTCCTCTCCCGTCCCGCATACCCTCTTCCTCCTTTGTCAGGACCAAGATGGGCCCTCATCAGAGGGGCTCCCAGGTGGTAGGGGCTGCTCCTCCACCACCACCAGCAGCAGCAGCACCAGCAGGATCATCATCATCATCATCAATCATCACCCAGCAGGATCATAATCAACATCATCATCATCAATCATCAGCAGCAGCACAGATCATCATCATCACATCCAGCAGCAGCAGCAGGTCAGCAGGACCAGCACGGACCAGGACAGATCAGCAGCAGAGTAATCACCAAGGAGCCCAGCAGCCCCAGCAGCCCAGCAGCACCAGCAGCACCAAGCAGGACAAGCAAGACCAGGACACGAGCAATAGAGCAGTACGAGCAAGTCCAGGAGCACGAGCAGTGACAAGCAAGCCAGGAGCACGAGCAGGACCAGGAGCAGCAGCTTCAGCAGAGTAGCAGCAGAAGCACCACCGCCAGGATCAGCCTTCAGCAGAAGCTCCAGCACCAGAAGAGCAAGCCCAAGCAGCAGAACCCCAGCAGAAGCAGATTCAGGGACAGGGGACGGGAGGGTGGCCCTGTCCCTCTTGCCAGGGATGGTGGCAGGTTGCTGAGACTTTCGCTTCTTCCCCATGGTTGTGGGGTTGCTGGCAGGGAGGCTGGCAGGCACTAAGGCTGGCAGGAAGCCTGGCACCAAGGCTGGCAGGTAGGCAGGCAGCAATTAGTGGACCAGCAAAATGCTGTAGATATAATTTACTTGGTAAATTTACTCAGTAAGGAATTTCGTAAAGTAGACCACAATCTACTATTTGATAAAATTGTTAAGGTTTGGATGTACAGGTTATATTCTGACCTCAAAATTCAATGAGTACTGTACTTTGCTACAGGGATGCTGAATACATATGTAGTACATATTCAATCATTAAGGTAAATAGATGATGATTTGCACAAAATAAGTATTCACTATTCAGTCAAAATACGATACATACACTTGATGTTGAAAGGAGCCAATAGTGAAAGGAATCAACAATCAGCCTGGAATCAAATAAATTCGAACAGGAATTCAGAGACTGATGGTGGCATGTACTCTACTGGAAATTGATATGTCATGGAAATTGTCATGATTTAAAAGTTGTGCTACTGTTGAAAGACAGCATGCTAATCATAGGAATAAACCTACCTAGCCTTCTTCCTTTGATATAGCTCAAAGAGATCATTGGCACCTTTGAATTATAAATGGTATTATTGGGAATTTCATCCCTATCCACAAGGTGCCTTTTAACTTTGTGCACTCATTCCCCTCCCTGGATTTAGAGCAAAACAGCTACTGAAATATAAAAAGTCAAAATCCTGTATTATCCACACAAAAAACACACCAAGCAGACAGATCTGGTCATTGTTCATGCTACAACTGTAGTTCAGGCAAAAATAATTTTGCAAGTTAAATATTTTGAGTGTAATTATTTTGTTTTTCTTCTTTTCCACCAGCTAAATAAAATGTTTATCTTTTCTCCATACTTTTGCCCTTGTCTGATCTGCAGCAAATTTCCTTTGAAATGATAAAATGGATTTATTTGCTGGAGTTTCATTTCCCTGTAAAATTCCATTTGGAACACAGAGAGGAAATTAAAGGACCAGAGTCTCTGTGTTTCCATTATATCACTCATCCTTGTTCTGAGAAATACTAATAAAAAAGGAAAAGTTGATTTAATCAAGAGAAAAATCAATAATATCGATCAATTCTCATATTGTTTGTAAATAAATTATACTTTCAGATAGATAAAGATGAAAACTGCTATTTAAACCATTAATCCATGCTTGGGAAATTTCTGGGTTCCAAATTATTTTAAGGTAATAAATTATAGCTACAAACTTTATGTAGTTTGTTTAGAATTGCACCTTATTTAAAGGAATTAACAGCCTAGAGTTAACTTACTTCTGGAACGTCTTCTGGCTGAACCATGTGATTCCAGGTCCCATACATTCTTCATCTCTTTTCTGAACATCTGGACATGAAATGGATAATATTTTTAATATTAACTATTATTATTGTTGTCCTACAAGATTGATGCCATTAATATTGGCTTTCAAGATGACAGATTAGGATCACTGATTAATCAAGGCTATTAGCAGATAAATATATGTAATTTAACCACTACAGTAATTTCTTCTCCAATAAGATTTACAAATGCAAGTGATTAAGTAATTAACTTACATCTCCATAGATTACAGTTCCTCTGAGCTTTTTTTTTAACTTTCTCTTTCACAATTATATTCTTTAATTACTGTAAGGTCTTCTTTTATTTTTCTTTTAAAATTTATATATATGTTTAAGAATAATTCCTCTAAAAAATAATCACTCATTTTGGGCATAAAACCATCTGTTTTCTTTAATTCATCTTTTCTTGCCAATTTATCCCACTGAAGATTCAAGCTTTTAAATAAATTGTCCTTACTAATTGATTTCCACTAGAATTTCTTAGTCATGGTCCTAATATGCCTTGTCAGAAGCAATGCAAAATATAGATGGAAGATGTATAAAAATGTGATAGAAAAAATTCTATGCACCTGATAAAATCAAAGCCCTCCTTATTCCGATCCAAAATCTTTCTCCAGAATCCGTTTGTTGCCTATTCCATCAAGCAGGCCTGAGGCATAAAGCAAGTAAGTTTGACTTTTCCCCAAACTTATATTCTTCTATTTGCAGTGTAATTTGACAGTTACTGTTAATTTACTAAATGTAACATGAAAGCTGAGGAAGACAGTTTGCAAAAGGATTTGACTGTTGGCTGGTGGGGGAGGGAGGGCAAGCAATCAGTGAGAATTTCATAAAGAATAGCAAAAGTATATACAAAAAATTACTTCCATGTGTTGGTACAGACTGAGCTTCAGCTGAAAGCTTTGGCATATCACCCACCCACTCCATTTGACCCCTTGAAACTGGGGAAATTTTCACTGGTAAAACCTTTTCATAAAGGTTTGTTTTTTTATCACTTATCTATTGACATCAAATACTTCAGGTTGCCATTCAGAATCTCACCAGAGGTAATTTTAGGTGTAGGACAAATTTATTGCAAATCATTTCCTTGCTGCATAATAAATTCAGTGAAAAATAAGAGGATCGGCCATTGTTACAACTAGCGTTCTTTTTTCTTTTTGTCCCCTATTTTATGTATGCAGGTATACAAGTATTTACTAGATTGATATTCAGCTTTATTTTGTACAAATCACAACTTGCATGCATAATGTTCTCTCCACTGCTAATTGTTTACATTGTTTAGCAATTGAATATTTCCACAAATTGATAACATGCATAAAGTTGTCCTGAGATAGGTAGGGAAGGCTCAGCAGAATCAGAATTCATTTTCAATGTAATGTATTTGATATCAGAAATTTCTGATATTTGACTTAAATAAATCTATTAAGATCGTAATCAAAAATAAATGAATTTCTATAAAATAAAAAGGAGGCTTTCAGAAATTTTTATAAATACGTTATAGGGTTTTGGATTGCAGGGTGTGTATCTGAATGGATTTCTTTTTTTATAAAATTATATTTATTAGTTTATTGATTTAATCTGCTAATGATAAGGAGAGTCATTATTTTGTGCAGGCCTAATAAGTTGGGCAGATATATAATGAAACTATTCAATTTCAGTGTGTTACGTGGTGGGAAAAAGAGACGCGAGACCAGTGTGACTTTCAGCTCTCTCTCTCTTATTTTTTTTTTGGTTAAGTTTTATTGATTTTTAAAAACAAACAAAAAACAAACAAAACATAAAAACATCCAACTTTCTTCCATAAATTTATGCAAGCAGTGTGTCGGTTGTTTACAAATTTTTTTGTGCTCATTTCATAGTCCTCATTTAGCAGTTAGCATTACATAATGACTATATTTATCCAATCCAAAAATTGAATCATCCTAGTATTACTTATTGATCAACATTTTGACCTAATTTTGTTCTCATTCAATACTTTGCAAGATAGCTTACTTTATCTTAGTTTATTTTTGTAACAATGTCATATAGTCTCTCCAAATCTATCCTAAAAACATTATATATAACTATAATAATAATAAAAAGAAAAGAAATACATCTTTATATATTCATTTATTTTCTAAAATTCTACATATTCATTATGATATTTTGTTATCCTAGAATTGATAGAAAAGTCCCAAATTTTGTAAATTGTGTTTATCCTCTTGTCCTAAAATTTCAAATGTCAATCTAACTCATTTCACACATTCCAGTATTTTCTTGATAGTTTTCCTCCTGCGATGGTATTCTTCTCATTTTTTCCAATTTTTGCACAATACAGCCCAGCTGCTGTTAATACATTTACAATCAAATATTTTAAAATCTTGTTCTGTATGTATCAGGTAAAATTCCCAATAAAAAATATCTCTGGTTTTAAAATCTATATGCTTTTTAGTCTTTGTTTCCAACCACATGTGGATTTTAGTCCAATATTTTTTTGATCCGCACACATGTCTCAAGTCACATATGGACATATGAGCCAGGTATCTGTTGACATTTCCACATCTTTTGGATTTATTTCTTAAACATTCTTGCTGTTTCTTCGTCAGGGGGGAAATGCCACCTGGAAAACATCTTATAGCAAATTTTCCTTAAATGCTGTTTGAGTCATTGTTATAATTTTGAGACCATAATTTTTGCCATTTTCTCTAGGATCAATCCCATGTCCGGAAATTCTTCCCCAAGAAATCATAGTCTCTTTAATGTTCTTCTTCTAGTTAATTTCTAATAAAAATCAAAAGTTTTTATCACACTATTTCATCAGTTTCCTTGTCAATTTATCTAAATCAGTCCAACTTTATTAACAGAAACTCTTCTGTTTTAAAAAATCTTTTTCATACCTTGAATGTATTTGCGCATAAGAAAACCAATTCCATTTCTTAACCTTGTTCCTCTAGTTTTTTGGCAAGATTTAAGTTCACCTTTTTCTTTCCCATTCAAAGATTTCCCCATAATCCTAATACTGTTTGTTCCTTCTTAATGTGTTACAGGATAAGAGAATGCTTCAATAGTTGATAACCAGACTGGAATTTCAAATACAATTGGTCTTTTAATTTCTCCCAATTTAACGAACACAGAGAAAACCCTCCGGTCCGTATATGATGTTTTCTAAAATAACCCTGTATTTTAGTTCCCTTATACGCATAAAAGGGCATGCACCCCTGACGAACATAATCGCATGTCTTGTGTAATGTTAACAATGTAGTATTTCTTAATGTTATCCATCTTGTTAGCCCATGTCAAGTTTGTGCTTGTAATTTGGCATCAAGTTGCGGTTAGGATATTATGAAAGCACTTTACATCCCAATTAGGCGGACGCAAGATCCTCCTCTATTTAGCATCTTGTAAAAGTTTAACTTTATTCCTTACTTTCTTACATTGCCATATTTATATTATTCCACACAATTTATTTTAAATCTTCAAATAGTCTTTCCAAAGCCAATTGGTATTGGTTCTGAAACAAATAATAATTCTGGTAAATATTCATTTTGATTGTTGTTGAAAATTCTCCCTATTAGTGACAATTGTAGGTTCTCTCCCCATTTATCAAATCTAGTGCCTCTCTTGTCTTAAGTTTTAGTGTAAGTTGTTCTCTTTTAGTGTACTAGCATCTTGCTGTCAATGTTCCCAAGTGACTTAACCTTCTTTCATGACTTGAAATTTTCAAATAGATCTGCCAATTCTTCTTTTTTTGTCTTAGTAGGCATATCTTTGTATATTTTTTGTTTTATCTTTGGTTTATTTTCAAGCCAGCCACCTTGCCATACTGCCTCTATCTTTTCCAAACTCTTTGGGTGGCATGTTTTCCTGAGGGCCTTTTAAAATTAAAGGCCCAATCATCCGGCAAAGCTTTGCAATTTGAATTCTTTTTTTTAATTTCATTCGCTTTTATATTTTTCGTCTCTAATGTTTCTATTCAACACTTCCAAAGTTAGTATAGATAGGCAAGAGGTGACAGTGGGCAAACCTTGTTCTTGTAGCCATTGTCTTATAATTGAGAGAGTCTGTTAATTTTCACTCTGCCATTAACCTTTGCCATTTGTGCTTATATATATGGCTTGTTTTGCTTGAATAGTAATTTTCTGGGGAAGCGCATCTTTCCAATAACTAATACATGAAATCTCCAGGTTCACGAGTTTCAAATGCCTTTTGTCGCATCTAAAAAATCAAAGTCCCAGTTTGTTTTTTTAAGTGTGTGCTTCATTATATTCCAAAGTGTCCAATTTACTCTCATAATATCATTTCATTTGCCTCTTTGGCCAGAAATCATTTTGGTCAGGATGAATAAAATTATTTTAAATATTTTTTTGAGTCTCTCTGCTAATATTGACGTAAAAAAAACAAAAATTTTATAATCTTGCCATTTAACAAAAGAAAATAGTCCTATAATTTCTAATTGTATGGATCAAGTCTCTTCTTTTTGGGAAATAAGTGGTAAAATGTGGGCTTCTGACCATGTTTTTAAGGTATCTCTTCTTTAAAACTTCATTCATGACTTCTAGGCAAGTCCTCTGGGCAAATGGTGCCTTCGCATTATTTTGTTTCTTAAGTGCTTCAGTTAACTCCATCATGATATATTGCTTTCTAACCATTTTTTCAATCCTTTTAGGGTATTTAAGTAGATTACAATTCTGGCAAATACTGTTCCTCTTTTCCCCTCAATATTCTGTTGCCTTCATATAAATTTTCCCATAAAAGTCTCAATGATTTCCTTCTTCTCTTTAGTTGTTGGCAAACTTGACTTTGGATCATCTATTAATTGTGTATTTTCCTTGATTCTTTTTCCTTTCTCAGTTTGTAATCTAACGCATCTAGCTGGTTTTTTGCATCCTCAAATAATTCTATTTAGGCAATTTCTAATTTTCTGTGCTAATTCTTCTTTCTCTATTAAACTCATTATGTTTAATTGTATCCAGTCTGTAGCTTAATGTCTTTTTTCTGTGGTGTTTTCCTGTAAGTTCTTTTTCAAATCTTTTATACTCATCTTCTTAAAGCTTCTGTAGCTTGCTTTTCTGATATTCCCTTTTCCTGTGTAGTCTTATTGTCAAGCCTCTATCATATGCTTCATTGTGTCCCAACATTCTGGATTGAAGTTGTCTTCTTTTTTATTTTCTCAAAAGAAAAAAGCCCAATTCTTTTCAATCTGCTGTTATAAAATCCTTCTCCTTTATAGAATAGTTATTATTTAACATCCATCTCAATTTCTTTTTTGTCCTTTCCATTGAATTGTCACTGATTTGTGAGCTGCCCAAGTACTTGTTCGATATTTTGTTTTCCTAATATTAGATATTAAGTTTGTTGAAGTCCAAATCATGTCTATTCTGGACCATGAATAAATGTCTATTTTGAGTAAAATGTATTTGTTTGGTTAAATTTTATTTCTCTCCATTATACCTTTTAAGTTTATTCATCTTCATTTTGAAAAGGGATTTTGGGGAGAGGTCTTTCCATTTGCTTGGTTGTTGTTTTTGTTGCTATATAGTCCAGTTTTATTGTCCTACAATTCCATTGAAATCTCCATCATAATAAATTGACATAGTCCAGTTGATTATTTTTCATGTGCAATTTTTTATAAAATTCTCTTATCCATTTGGAGCATAATTGCAATCAGAGTGTTTCCGTATTTATTGTCCATTATTTCCACATTAATACTCTTCCATCTTCATCAGTATAAATCAATTTTGCTAGTGTCTCTTTGATAATATAAAACCACTCTCTTTCTTACAACATTGAGTCCAAAGAAGTAAATATTTCGCCTAATTTTGGTTGTATCAACCTGTTCATATTGTTTTTTAATATGTACTTCTTGTAGACAATTATATCAAATTTTAGTTTCTCTAATTTGTGAAAAATGTTCCTTCTTTTTAACAGCTGAATAAGTCCATTTAATATTCATTGTAATCAGTTTTTTTTCTCTCCCGATTATGGCTTTTAATTAGGTTTGGCAGCTCTCGCAGATCTTGTTTCACGATTGTCTTTAATCTCCACCGATCCACCCTACTGCCACCTTCTTCTTTTTCAGTCTCCATTTGGTCATTCTGGAATTCATTAGTGAAATCTCTTTTTCCTGCCTCCATCCTCTCTCCTTCCAAAAAATTCTGGCATAAAATAAATTCTGCTTTCCTTGATTGAGTCAATTCTATGTCTCTGTTCTTGCCATGTAAACATTAACCCTTACTGTGATTAGCCATCTATAATTGACCTCTTTTTCATTAGCATTTAGTCCAGAAATCGGTACTGTCTTCTCATCTCTCACTCTTCTACGTATTTGCTTTAAAAACGACAATCTCCTTGCCTTTGTATTCAATGTTTTCTCTCTTACCTTGTAATATTTGTGTTTTAAATGGCTTTTTTTGTAAATAATGATATGAACTTCTTCTGGTAGGTTATTCTCAATCGATATCTTGGTTAAAAACTCGGTATATCTCATCTACTCCATCCATCATCTTCTCTCTGTTATTTCCAATAGCTTCAGACAATATTTGTATCATTATCCTCAGCTAGATTTTGTACTTTTTCTTCCTCTATGTTTGAAATCTGAGATAGAATTCTGATCTGTCATCTCCCTTTCGCCTCCCATTTTAATCTTGTTCAACCACTGTTAATCTGCTATCAATATCTCCAATCTTCTTGTCTCTTTGTTTATCTTCTTCTTCAATTTTTGGAATCTCTCATCATAACCTTCAGCCATCATTTGTTGAAATATTCTCCACCTTTTCATCAGTTTTCTCTGTTCTTTGTTCAATATTCTCTGTTTCTTTGCTCAATATTTTCTTGCTCTTTTTCAGTGGGTGTCTGATTTTATTTTAAGGTCTTGGATCCTTGCATAATCATCTGTAGAGTCCACTCTTTCTTGATCTTTGTCTTGCTTTAAACATTGTCGAATTGACATTGTCCTCCAGATGTGGGGAGCAGAAGGTAGAAAGTTGAGGAGCCAGAACTATAAACTTCCTACTCATTTTAAACAATTTCAGGATCTTCAGGTTTTCTAAACTCCTAATCCAATTATGGAATAGCCATTATAAATCCAAACTGAAAAATAAAAATGGTAGAGAGAAAAACCCAATAATAATAAAAAAAAAGGAGAAAAAAAATTTTCTTCAGGTTCTTCTTAACCTTAAGGCGCCTGTCACACTGGCCGAGACGGATGCAAAACGTTTGTAAAAAAAGGACACAGCGGACGAGAAAAATGTTCCATCCATTGTTACCGCTCCTCAAAAGGGGGCAAAATTTGCATAACCAGAGCGGATAACATGGAAGGAATGGGACAGGGGGAGGACGCAGGGTGGATGGAAAGCGGATGCCCAACGGAAGCCTAGCGGATGGAAGCCGGATGGGAGCGATGGCAACATCTGCAGGCTTCCGGGGGGCACAGCAAAGCGGAACGTGGAACGGAAGAGGCGGATGCAGAGCGGACGCCGAATGGATGAAAGCGATGCACAACGAAGCCTAGCGGATGCATAAACAGAAGCCCTAGCGGATGTCTAGCATTTACTGCCGCAATGCGGGGAGGATGCATTGCGTCAGCCGCGGATATAAAGGGAGGGCAGTTGCTAAAGCAGGTCACCATTCAGAGGAAAGACCTGCTTCCAGACACAATCGGCTGCTTGCCAGCCTGCCTTGCCCTGCATGCCTGCCTGCCAGCCTGCCTGCCAGCCTCACCTGCTGCCTGCCAGCCTGCCTGCCAGCCCTCCCTGCCAGCCCTTGGCTGTCTGCCTGCCTGCAGCCTGCTTCCAGCCTCCCCTGCAGCCTTGCTGTCTGCCTGCTGCCACCTTGCCTGCCACCTTGCTGCCAGCCTTGCTGCAGTCTGCTCGGCAGCCTCCTCCAGCCTTGCTGCCTGCCCGCCTGCTCCTGGCCTGCTGCCAGCCTTGCTGCCAGCGCTGCCTGCAGCCTGCCTGCTGTCCAAAGCCTGCCTGCCAGCCTGCCTGCCAGCCTGCCTGCCTGCCTGCCTGCTGACCTGT
>BHFT01001218.1:0-11315 GCA_004320025.1 Laticauda laticaudata | reverse complement strand
TTATTGTCCCCTTGGCTTTAATTTTCAGGATTACCTGCTGATGCCAAAATGGGTTTTTCCGATTTCTCCATTCATTCACTATCACCGTAAGGAAGGAGAGTGAGAAAAAACAAACTTTCCCTTTTTTCTTTCATTCGCCGCTTTTTCCATCTTCGTCGGGAATGATGTATCTTTAATGAAACTTAAATTCCAGGGTATTTAAATGATACTTATTATCCCGGTTAGCCAAAAACTTTCACTTTCTCAGCTTCCTCCTACACATTCTTATCTGGATGAAAACTTCTTTGTGGCAGCCGTTGCTGACCGCCTCTTCCTTGCTTTTGGAAAAGAGAGTTAAGCCAGCTGAGGATGAGGATTGCGATTCCCCCGGACACCCTGCTGAATCTCCCCTATCTTCAGTTACCTCTATGGGATAACTATAGTCCCCAAATCCAGCTGGATCAGGGGCACTCCAGCGGTAAGCGCAGCAGAAACTGCACACAATCGCGGATTCCTGCTGCCACTGAAGCCTTGCAAACCGGAAGTCCATTTTATAATTTTCAACTACAGCCAAGGCCAAAAGGTTTGTAAATGCTCAGCACTCAGCCATTCCCTTCAATATCCATGGTCAAATTTCTCTGTATTCAAAAAGCCATCAAATGCTTTTTATATTAATTCATTCAATTATTATAGAGGCAAAAGGGTAAAGTTTTGTCAGAAAATCCATCTGAACACTCAGAAGCAACACTCTAAGGTTCTAATACATTACTGACAAGCAGTTAATACTCTGACATTTTGTACTGATATTTTTATGTCAAACTCAGCATCAGAAGTGAGCTATGTATGATAACTTAAAAGGAAATCCCCTCCCCATTTTTCTGTTAAAAAGACAGGACTTATGTCTTTTTAACTTCTGTTTAAAGTGGTCAAACCATCTTTAAAAAGGCTAATTCAAAGCTACTGACTGCTGATATAACTGTGATAAGTTACATGTATTAATGCTTATCATTTATAGACAATAAAAAATAAAACAATTAATGCAAAATTATACTCTTATATACACTAACTTCATCAACCTTATTCATCTGTATATTTAGCAATCAAATTTGGCCAACATTTAGCTGTTGATATTTTTCAAAGCACTTAGGCTGTTTAATTCTGATTAGAGTGCTGTGCAGTATCTTTTATATTGCTGTATTTAAGAAGTTTGTCAGTATTAAGGTTATTATCTTGGAAGTAATATGCTTAGGATTTTTGTGATATCAGCTGGGCCAGTGGTGGGATTCAAATTTTTTTACTACTGGTTCTGTCGGCATGGCTTGTTTGATGGGCGTGGCTTGGTGGTCATGTGACAGGGTGGGCATTGTCAACTTGGCAAAGTGGTGCAGCACCTTGTTGCAAGTGATGTCAATTTGGCCACACCCACTCAGTCACATGACTGATGCTGCAGAGACAGGGTGATTTTCTATATACCTTCTCCCCCCTCCCTTGGGCTGACAAAAAAAAAAAGCCCAACTAAAGATCACAATTGCCTGCCGAGTCTGCCTGCTTAATGGATTTTATTTTGGGGTGGTTTTTGTTTTGTCTTTCCCAGAAGCCTCTCAAAGTTAAGTTTGAACCACCAAATCTTACTGTACCTCGTTGTTTCAGCACTGCCTGTTGTTGCTACAGACGCTGCTGCGGCTGTCTGGCTGCCCAAGTAAAGAACCGCATCAGCTCAGGGCAACTGTGAGGACCAAGAGGGGAAGCCAAGGTGCTCGCCCTCCTGGAGCATGGTTTCTTCCTTCTCCTGGTGGATGCACCTCTTCCAGCCTGGTCTGGCCACCCAGCAAGTGACCACATGTCATGGGGCTTCTCATCCCCTTGTCAGGAGATGCCTGCAGCTGCTGAGTGCTTTTTTCGGTGCGGCTGCAGTCCAACAGTTACATTGAAAAAAGCAAATCCTGTTCTATGTGCTGGTCCCACAGGTCCGAGCAACCAGTACATAGAACAGGGCTGCGCCACACTGTTGGAGAAGCAGAGTGAAGCCAGAGATGAGTAGCTGCCTCTTCCATAGCACGGAAATGCTCCCCGAATAGGCAGCTGGTCTCTTCTTTCTCTGCCTATTTGTTTTGTATGGTCAAGGGGGAGGAGACCAGCTGGCTAAAGGGACAGCTGCTGAAAGTGACTCTTTTTTGGTCTCCAGCAGCCTCTTTTGGGCAGAAATCCACCCTGAATAAGCCAGCTGGTTTCCTCTTTTTCTGCCTATTTGTTTTGTTTGGCTGAGGGGGAGGAGACTAGCTGGCCAATTCTGGGAGGATTTATGTGCTGCAAAAAAGGCGGCTACTCATCTCTGGTTTTGCTCTGCTTCTCCAATGGTCTGGCGTATCCCTGTTCTATGTGCCAGATGCTCAGACTTGCTGGGCCCAGCACATAAAACAGGGAGTGCTTTTTTCAGTGCAGCTGCTGGATTGTAGCTACCACACTGAAAAAACATGCAGCAGCTGCAGGAATCTCACAAGCATGACAAAGTAGGCCATGTTGGGCCAGGCTGGAAGAAGCACATCTACCATAGAAGGAAGAAAATGTGCTCCAGAAGGGCAGGCAGGTGGGTGGGGGTCCCGGGACTGCTGCACATGCTCACTTCATGTGTAGTAGCTGTACACACAGTACGCATGTGCAACAGCCCTGGGACATCTGTCCAAGCTGCGCCATGCCGCCATATGGTAGAGAAAGCTAGGAAAACAATGGGGGCAAGTGACTGGGCAACTGGGTGACTGGGTCGGGGGCATGGCCAGCCAGAGATCACCACTGGTTTGGTGACCCATGCCAAATCACTGCTACCGGGTGTCAATCATTTGGAAGCCTGCACTCTCAATTAGAAAGATCTCCACATCACAAGCCAGGCAAACACCTGGGCACAAACAGACTCCCTCTGATACCTCCAGCTCAAACACCCCCCCACCAGGCACCCAGATGAAACCTGGCTTCCTAATAGATAACAGCTGTCCTTTCACACGAAGCCAAGCTGCACTGAAAGCCTCCAGTGCAGGAGCAGAGTGTTGCCAGCCAATCAAAGCCACAAAACAGACAGAAGAAACCAGAAACACCAATCAATCAAACTCCAAGTCCAATAAACACAGACCAAGACTCCCNCTTTAAAAGCACTACAATGACGTGGGATAATACCCGAAGGAAGCTGAACAGCACACATGTAAGTACCTGCAAAAATTAAATTTTTAAGCTGCATTCTAAAAAGGTTAGGTGACCCAACATGGCTTCCCCTGGCTTCTCTCTCTCTGCTATAGAGAGAGCATTTCATGAGGGACTGTTGGTCCAGGTAAGTAGTCTTGGCTCGGATTTTTGTGCCACTACTGGCACAAAATAACAAACTCCCTTGGTTTCTTAATATTTTAAGAAGAAACATTTTAAGTGTTTCTTTTTCAATTAATGAATTGTAATTATGAAAATATCAACCATTCTTTTATATACAACAGTGCAACATCTTTTTTATAGACTGTCATTTTCAAATCTACTTTGAGTTCCTCGTACTTCCCATAGCTGACTTGCCCTCCCTGTAGCTTCTCGTAGCTGCCCGGGCCTCGCTCAGACCACCTCGTAGCTACTCGAGCCTCACCTTACCCTCCCTGTAGCTCCTTGTAGCTGCCCACACCTCGCCTTGCCCTCTCCAGGGCTCTCCTGGCCTTGGAAACTGGCAAAAACACTTGCTAAGCAACTGGCCACTAAGCAAGGACCTTGTCATTAAGCGAGGACCACTTAAATTTGCCATTCACATGGCCACCTGCTCTGAATAAAGGTTGGGTGTTGGGTAGCTTACATAATTTTTGTCTGGTTAGTAATGAAGCCTGAACTTATCTCTCATTTTTCAATATAGAAAAGACTCTGTGCGTCTCTATAAAAGACTACATTCATCTATGTCCTGGACTTATAAATACATACATTCACATGTCAATGGCAGGGATTGCTTCATTACATAGGGAAACTGAGTGTGAATGTTATATTTTAAATAAGGAGAGCTTTGGAGCTATGAAAAATGTGTCAGTAATAAGAAAAGGGATTTAAATACAAATTGACAGCAGAATAGAAGAGGGACCCTTCCAGAAGAGGGACCTTTATGCTGGGGGAGACATTAACAGCAAAATATAACCCCTGGAGGAAGTGATAAAGAACACGTGCTAATTTTAAGGTGATACTTAGGTGAAAATAATTTGCATGTGTTGCACACTGTGAAGATTACATGCCGATAGAGGCATTTTCTTTTTCAAATTTCAAGACGGAAATGCATAATAACTTGGATTTGTAGCATCTTTGAGAATTGAGTTGTGATGTCTCCATTTGTTCAGCTCCATGTGTTTTATCATTATATTTTATATTGAACAGCATTAGAGAAATAACTTGTACTTGCAAATATAACACAGATTTTTTTTTCTTGTCCTCAATAAACAGTGACTTTTGTCACTCAGTTATTTCTAAAACGTTCCTTTAGCATATAAATCACATAAATTAAGGAAACATTCTTCTAATTCAGCATACAATGACATATTTTCAAATGAATAAAACTGTACAGGAAAACTATAATCAGCTAAGATTAGTAAAGACAGTTAAAAACTACAAAAATAAATTGTACAAATATAGCATTAACAATTTGAAGCACTGCAATTGATGAAAGAAATATTTGAAATGAAATACAAACAAATGCAACCTTATATCTATGATCATTGTAATGTTTATAAACTATCTTCAATGGAACACAAAACTGATAAAACTTCCAATTGCATGTCATTTAAATTCATCTAATTTGCTTGGATTAGCAGATCTGTCCAGGTCAAATTGTGATCTAATTCAACAATTCTATTAATTTGGAAAGTCAATTTAATTTGGAAATTTGATTGAATTGCCTTCAGTACAAATTGTAAAGGCTAGGTCACATCGGCTGATGGATGCAAAACGTATGTAAAAAGGACACAGCGGACAAGCAAATTTTCTATCCGTTGTTATCCACTCTCAAAAGTGCCCCAAATTTGCATAAACAGAGTGGACAACAACGGAAAGGAATGGACGGGGGGAGGATGTAGCCAGGGATGTTAAAAGCGGATGCTCAACGGAAGCCTAGCGGATGAAGCCAATCGGAAAGCGGATACACATCGCAGGGCTTCCTGGGAGAACAGCGAAGCGGACGTGCAGCAGAAGGAGCGGATGCACAGAGCAGATAGCCGAGCGATACAGCGGCTTGCATCACGGACGCCTAGCGGAATGCTTAGTGGATGCCTAGTGGATGCAAAGCATTCACTCGCATCGGGGAGGATGCATTGCGTCAAGCCCGCGGATATAAAAGTGATGCAGCTCGCAAGCAGGTCACCGATTCCAGAGGAAAAGACCTGCCTGCCAGACACCATCTTTCAGCCAACAACCATGGGAAGCAAGCAGGAAAGCTGTGCCATCTCCTGACCAGCCCTTGGCAAGAAGACAGGGCCACCATCCACCACCCCTGGTGCTGAGTCTGTTTCTGCTGGGCTTCTGGTGCTGGGTGCTGACCTGGTGCTGGGTGCTCTGTGTGGTGCTGCTTCTGGTGCTGGTGCTTCCCTGCTGTGCTGCTCCTGGTTCTGCGTGCTTCTGCTGGTGCGCTGACTCTGGCTGCGTGCTGCTCCTGTGCTGGTGCTGTCTGCTGGTGCTGACTCTGCTGGTGCTGCTCCTGGTCCTGCTGGTCCTGCTGTGCTCCTGGTGCTGCTCTGCTGTGGCTGCTGGTGGTGGTGTGTGGTTGGACCAGCCCTAGAACTTCAAAGCCCTTTAGTGATGAGGCCAAGGCCCTGCAAAGTGGAGGAAGAGGCATTCGCGGAAAAGAGTGAGAGGAGACAGTACTCCAATTGCAGAGGAACTGAGGAGGAGGTTTCTCGAATGCTGAGGGAGAACGATACCTCTGGAGGAATGGACACAGGCTCTATCGAGACACCAAGTAGAACGGCAGGTGGCTTTGGAGAGAGAAGGCGGAGAGCCTGGGCGTACACTTCAGACTGTCATCCGCGGGTGGTGGAAGCACATGCACCCCTGCGTGTACACGGAAAGCTTGGCACCTGAAGAAGTCTGGCCAGGCCACGTTGTTCAAGCCACCAACCGGGAGACCTAACGTGCATGGTCCAAGTGCAGCTTCTTGGTAGGGTGAGATCCGCGCACTTGAGGGCAGGTAGCGCCCTCTGTCTACCTCACTCTCAGGCAGCCCACAGACGCAGCCAGTCCTCTTACTGGCCAAAAGTCAGCTCCTGTGTTCAGGCAGTATCTTTGAGCGCCCATGACAGAACCCCCGACTAGCTACCACTCCCCTGTGGAGCACATGGAGACCCCCTGATGCAGTTGGAGCAAGAAGAAGCTGCTGACCCAAACGAGACCAACCCACCCTCACCCGCCAGCTCCACTCCACAGAAAGCAGGCAGAGACCAGGACCGGAGGGACAGAGCCACAGCTGTCCTCTTGGAGATTCAGGGACACATCAAGAGCAGTTGTAGAAATGCTCCTCTCTCAGTCTGTACAGTCGGACATTACCTATGCCTCTTAACAGAAAGCCCGCTTCCTCACCTATGTCATGGAAAATGCCTGAATCTCAGGCATGCCTGAATCTCAGACCCTCATGTTGAAATGCTGAATCTCAGTACCAGGTGATCAAGGAGAGGATGCACAGGTCTTCTGCACCACCCTCCAGGCCCAGATGAAACCGCGCTCTGACCCAGTCCAGTTTGCTCCTCCACCCCAGGTGATGGTCACAGCCTTTCAGGCTTTTCACAGCCCCTCACCTACCAAGGCTACGCGCTACCAGGAGTTCCAGCAGCACAGCAGGCCTTCCAGTCAGGCACAGGTACATTGCACACCAGCAGGTGCCAAACGATGCCACGATACACCGATTCCACTGATGCCACCGATGCCACAAGATGCCACCCACGCCAACAGATGCTAGCGCACGCGCACAAGATGCGCATCCAGCCTCACCATTGCTCACCTGCAGACCAGACAAGCCGCCACTCCACTCCTCCTTCCTCCCCCACAGTCAAGCCTGGTCTCAGAAAACATCTGGTCATCGTCTTTTTGGGACTGACACCCCATGTCATGGAGGAAGGCCTCATCAACATCAACAGGACTGAGCCAGCTCTCTGAGAGCTTCCTCCCACACACGCATCTCTCTGTTGATCTCTTTGGGCCAGGCACCCCCAATGGTGCCTCAGACCAAGCATCCAGCCACTGTCACGCTCACAGCACCTGGACCGCTTCCCCCTGAGACCATGGGCATGCCTCAGAGTGGACTGAGAAGGAGTGCCAGAGACAGGGGTTGCTACCTGTTGACTTTATCTTTGCTTGGGACACTTTACTTGGGTCAATTTTGCTTTTACAGTTTGTTTATTAATAAAGTTTATCTTGCTTCACAGACCTTGGTTCAATTCTTTTTTGTAAATAAAGTCTTTGGTGGAAACTTTTAGAAATGGTTTAAGCTTTGCATGCTTGTGGGATGGATAAGGATAGCAGGCAATGGGGCAGGGATAACTGTGGGATTGGTAAGGATAGGCAGTGGGATGGGCAGGGATACCTTGGGATGGGTAATAGCTGTGGGATGGGTAAGGATAGCAGTGGGATAGATAAACCTCCAGTGCAAGCTAGTGGGGACTGTATGGTCCACCCTCCCAGGTGCCACACCTATGGCCCTTTATTATCAATAACAATGTTAATCATTCATCCACACATTTCAGCATAAACACAACTCTTTATTAAATGCCCTGTTCATTGTAGGGCCACTCACATACACGGCTACAATCTCATCAGGTGTGATGAGACAGCTTAAGGAAGCATCATTAATTCATCTACCATCCTGTCCTTGCCACTCCACACGCCCAGCTGGGGGAGTTGCACCAGTGTCTCAGTAGGTTGCGCTGCTTCTTCCTTCACGTGAAGCTCTGTTTGGCTGGCACAATCCACAGTGTCTATCAGGTTTACTCCTTGCCCTCATTCACCAGGCTCCATGTCCCCATTGTCTTGCTGGCGATCCACGGAGCCTGTTCTGCAACACTGGGTAGCGGGTGCACACGAGATGTGTGCAGATGCAGCAAGCTTCCACGATGTTCCTCACGGTCTCTGTGCGATGCTCTCATGGTGGTGAGAAGTACCTGCAATCTGTTGGCCAGGATGCAAGGCATTCGCCACACCCCGTCTTGCCCTGGACAGCCTGTAGTTTGAAGATCCTCCTTCATGGCGTCATGAAGTGTAGGGCTTCATGAGGTAGGTTCTGAGGGAGAAGCCATCATCCCCACAATGAAGTAGGGCACATCTTGTGTGTCGTTGGGCAGGGGTCTGGATCTGGGAAGCCCATGATGAGGTTGCATTCCAGCCCGTCCTTGAGGTCACCGGCATTGTATACCTGGGCATGTGAAGCTGACCCGTTGCTCGAAGCATCGATGTACATGAACTTGTAGTTCAGTATCGACCATGGCAAAGAGGATGATGTGAAGAAGCCCTTGTAGTTGAAATAATTGGACCCTGAGTTGACTGGAGCTTTGCAGGCACGTGCTTGCCATCTATGGCTCCACAGTGTGGGGAAATTCCAGTTCTGATACCACTGCTCTGCAACTTTCTTCCAGCCTTCTTCAGTGGAGGGGCACTGGAGGAGCCTTCCAGGTATTCTTTCAATAATGGCCTGCACCACTTTCTGACCACAATGCTGATGGTGTTGTGTGTGGCACCCTCCAGCCGTACTACATGTCCTGTACGTTGTCCCGGAGCCAGTGGCGCAGAGTCAGTGCCACTTCAGCCCAGGGTCCAGGCTGGGCCGGAAGTTGGTGTTTGCCTTGTCCAACCTGGGTCTCAGCTGCTCCACACATTCCTCAAACATAGCTGGTGGCATCGTCATGAAGTGCTGGAATGCACGAGGGTCTTCTTTCCTCAGCTCCACCATCAGCTTGTCATACAGGTCTGTACTCAGCTCTTCTCGCGATCATCTTCGGACCCACACACTTCTTGGATGCCTCCTTTTCCTTGCGTAGAACAGGTGAAAGAGCCTGTAGAGGGCTTCGCACTGTTGTAGAATGATAGTGGCTACCAAAAGGAGTGTGCGACAATCCATGGTGGAGATGACTGGATGGTGTGGAAAGCAAGAGCAAGAGTAAGCTGAAGAGGTCTGCCACACCAGGGCTGCTGGACTGAAGTTGAGATCCAGTGATTTCCTCCCCCTTTTTGTAGGAAATATAGGTTTTCTGCTAGGTGTCCTTCCACATCCTCTAGACATCCTCCAGACATCCTAAATATCCGAGATACGTTCCCTATATGAACGTTTTTTCCATTTTAATGCTTTATATGTGAGCTGCATCCGCTTACATCTTTTCTACGTCCATGCAACTAATGCTGTGGGTCCATTCCACGTCCGTTTCGCTTCCTCCCTGTGTCCGTTTTCCATTGGAGCGGATTTGAGTTGCGCGGATGCACAGTGGATGCCTAGCGGATATAGAGAATGCATAACGGATGACAACAGATGTATAACGGATGTTCCCTCTATGCGTAGTGGATGTAGAACGGATGCGTTGGATACTTCATCCGCTCAAAAAGTTTTGTGCATGTCAAAACTTTTTGAGCGGATGAAATCTCACTAGACGGATGCTGGACGGATAGAGAGTATGAAAAACATATGCAGTGAGTACATTACGGATGCATCACATTTTCCAACGGATGGCAAGCTTTTTTTAACGTTTTATATCCTCTTTCCATCCGTTGGTGCAGTGTGACATGGGCTTAAGACAGTTCTGTGTTTTCTATTCTATGGAAACCACATATTTGCTCTTGCAGATATGTTTTCATAACAGATTTGAAAATGAGAAAAAAACAGAAGTGTTACTACATATAATTTATATATATAAGCTCAACAGTTCTTTTGCATACAGTGGCTATTATTCTAAGATAAATATGCAGAAGATATCACTGTTGGTTTTTGAATAAAAATCAATGTAGGAATAACTGGTTGATAAAGATTTATGTCTACATTCCCCTGAGTTTTTTTCTTTCTCTTTCCTGAACACCTTCTTTCCCCATACGCTATGTTTTAAAGTTGTGGGGGTAAGTCAGTGGTGGGATTTAATTTTTTTTACTACCAGTTCTATGGGCGTGGCTTGATAGGCATGGCAGGGGAAGGATACTGTAAAATCTCCACTCCAAGGTGGTATTTGTTGGTTTTCTGAACTATTCAATATTTCCATACTGTTTTTCCAGAACTGGTCAGAACCTTCAGAATACCACCTCTGGGTATTCTACAAACCATGTGATGTCTTGCTACTACTGGAATGGAGACATTTATAAGAAATAAGAGCTACTCTCCATCAACATTTCTTTCCACTCAACTATTGCCACAATGCTTATCTACTGTACATAAATTGACTTAAGCTGGTAATTATTCAATGTGACTTAATTCTGGTTATAAAGCACAATATTCCCTTGATGCTATGGATCTTGAGATAATTAACTTCTCTCTCACCTGCTGCACCAGAGAAAATGCTGGGAAGACAGTATTGTAGCATTTTCTTTGTACTTGCCCAGTGGGATTATCAGACCCAGTGTTCAGAACATTCAGAGATAGCAAGGGTCATATTCTGAGAGTTAGGGGAATTAAGGATGCATTCATGAAAGGCCTTTCCAGCATATTTTTCTCCAAACAGATATTTAGCACAGTTTTGTAGACTATTAAACATATAAGACAGTAAGTATGGTTGGGTTGCATGCAAAATTTATGCTGTATTTGATATGTAATATTGCATACATGCACAGGTATTCACAGAGTCTGTCCCACGACTGCCAAGTTGACAAAAGGTGTGAAATGATATCATGACCAAGTATAGGTCTTTTAACTTGGATCATTATATCACAAATTAGCAATCAACATCAATCATAGGTTATACCTTTCAAAATAATTGTTAACATGTACATTACTATGATCAAGAATAAACAGGTGAAGATAACTTCATACCCATTTCTATTTTGTGCAAGATCAATGGATGTCACAGACTGTATTTACTAAGTCACTCTTGGACAAGCTGAAGAAGCTTATGGGATGAAAAGTGAAATGTTTTCGAAGAAGAAAACAAGAAAGTCTAGTTGCCTTTTTTAAAAAAAATAATTTTATTTCAAAACAAGCATACAAACATATGAAACATAAAACCATCTGTCATTTTAAATACATACAGTGTATCAGTTGGTTACAAATCTTTTGTGCTATTCTTTTGTAGTCATTCTCCCATGAGATGTTCAGAGCATCCAGAAGTGGGAGGTGCTTCAGTCTCTTCTGGAAAGGCTGGGCTTAAAACTCTGGGATGCTCCTC
>BHFT01001217.1:0-64084 GCA_004320025.1 Laticauda laticaudata | reverse complement strand
GATGGCAAGCTTTTTTGTCCATTTTACATCCTCTTTCCATCCGTTGGTGCAGTGTGACAGGGGCTTAAATAGTGTATAGCTCAGGACTGTCAAATTTGTGGCCTGCGGGCTGGATGCCTCACACGCTGGCCACGCCCATGCCTGGTTTAGTGAAGGGGAAGTCACAATACGTCAGGTTTGACATCCCTGGTGTAGCTGATAAAAGTTCAACAGCACCTTGCTGAAAACAAGACCTTTCCACCTGACCAGAAAGAAAATTGCCCTCACAACAGAGGAACAAATAATCAACTCCTGAAAAAATGATTTTGGAAAACTGCAGGAGAAGGAAGACTCAGCTTGAATGTAGCTTGGACTGATTGCAAGAAACCATTCAACTCCCTGATACAATTGGACAATCAAATGCCTAGAAATAGGATATTTAGAAACCTGATATTTAATAGGCAGAAAGTAGACTATCATTCACAGTAGAACAGCAGAATCTTAAAAGCAGAATCTTAGATATCTGTTCTGAAAGCCCACTGTATTTAATGAGTTATGCTTTCAGCTAAACGTGATTATAAGAACACAATTACATTAAACAATACATTTGTCTATGTTTCTCTAACTTGAGGCAGGGATTAATTTACATTTTTTAAGAATTTCTTTGACCACGAGCTTAAAGCACTACATTTCAAATTAATTGTTTTTCACTAAATAGTTCACTGTCTCTTTACTTCCCCTTATTTCTGCGGGTACTCATTCACATAATTGTTCCTAATAAATTGTGAATATGGAAACAAACCAAATCAGAGTTAAATGGATGGCATTTCTCAAACACCATTAGATAAAATAGAGATAATCCTCAATTTATGACCACAATTAAGCCCAAAATTTCTGTTGCTAAGCAAGACAGTTGAGTGAGTTGTACCCTAATTTATGATCTTTTTTCACAGTTAAGCAAATTATTCCAGTTGTTAAGTGAATCATGCAATTGTTGAGCAAATCTAGCTTTCCCCATTGACTTGGCTTGTTAGAAGCCAGCTGGGAAGGTTACAAATGGTGATCACATGACCCTAGGACAGTGGAACTGTCATAAATACATGCCAGTTGCCAAGTGCCTGAATTTTGATCACATGATTGTCATAATTGTGAAAATCATATATCGCTTTTTTCAATGCCATTGTAATTTCAGTGAACAGTTGTAAATTGAGTACTACTAGTAATCATATAGTATCCCCTTCATGTTTTTTTCCAGCAAAAAAGCTGGCTTGCAATTATAAAAGGTTAGTACAATAAAACTTCCATGTTTCTCATCCTTTATTCCTTTTAAAATTAAAAGCCAGTCAAATGGCCTATAAACTGTCACATTATTACTGAAATTATCTCAAATGCAAACCATGATTTGTTTTTTCTTTCAGGCAAACTGATTTTCAACATCTATAAATTGGAAAAGAGAAAAAAGGGAATGTGTATAAATTGATGAAAAGAAAACAGGTACATAATAAGTAAGTGATTTTTCCAGGAGAGGATGATGGTTTAGACAAGCCTTTCATCTGCTCATACAATATTGCTTTACAAAGAGAAAGACTGACTACTGTAGTCCAAAGCACCCTCCTTACTGCTTCTTAAATTCATTTAAAACTTATCAACTACTTTGTTACTCTTCCTCAGCAACTCCTATCACACCAATCCAAAATAGCTATCAGATGCGGCAGACTTGGATTTCGTAATCCAAGACGTCGGGAAGGCCGCATATCGGAGGAAAGTCGATTTACACCGTCTTTCTCCCGTGAAAGCTTATTGAAAGTTGTTGGGGTTGGGAGATAAACCGGGGATGCAGAAAGGACACGAACGACAAGCCTGGGCAAAACTTGGGAAAACAAAGGACGAACCGAGCGGCTCCCAGGCTAACGCCACTCGCGGACACCTCTTCTCTTCGGCCGGTTCTGCCCAGCTGCAAATGAAGGGAGGGCAGTGTTACACGCCGGTCGGCGACGGGGAGAATTTTTTATTATTATTTTTATTTTTTAAAAGCAGCGCTGATGGTGCTGCATTGGCTACCAAAGAACCAGCCGCCCAAGCGAACAGGGTCCTACCTTCGCCAGAAGCTCCTCGCCCACTCCACGCAGCCTCTACGGGGAAAGCATCTCGGGGCATCTTTTGAGGCTCGCTCGACGCCTCAGGCAACAAGTGAAGGGAGACGCTGCCCTCGCGTGCCTATTCCGCTCTGCGGGCCCGCCTCTTCTGCGCGTCACGCAGGGCTGGTCCACGGTGGACGCTTCTTCTTCTTCTTCTTCTTCTTCTTCTTCTTCTTCTTCTTCTTCTTCTTCTTCTTCTTCTNACGTCTGAGAGAGGCAAAGGGGAAGGCCTGGCGCTGGACAAGGAAGTCGCTGGGACAGACCCGGAGGCCTTGGGAAAGGGTAGTTGCTCGGCGCTTGCCACGCGAAGCCAGGCGTTTCGATTGGTGGTTTTAGCAGATTGAAGGTCGCCACTCGATTGTGGTTTGTTCCCCGTTTAAGCATGACGTGGGAACACAGCCCTCTGTGTTGTTATTTGTGAAACCACTTCTCATGAGCCACTCTCAAACAACAAGCAGGCTTTAATAAACAGCTTTTCCTGTTCCCTTTTCTCTGGTCTGACTTTCAGTTTAAAGTGAAATACTAATTGGGAAAATGAATCGGTTTGATTTACACCTCTTCTCAGAAAAAGCATATGACCTCCATGAAACCATAGGCTCTCTCCCTGATAAAATGTCTAAATAAAATGATTTCTGCAGTCACTAAAAGGTAATTCAGCTAGGGGAAAAGTGAAAACTAAAGATGGTGAGAGTAAAGTCATGCCTGCCATCTTAGGAACTTCTAAAGATGAAAGGTTCTGACAATTCAACACCTTTGCTTGGCTCATTGCAGGAGGCAGAGACAATGAGGGACAACACACAGCATCGCAAAACAGAAGATGGAAGCCCTATGATGAGCAGAGTCCAAATCAGGCCTGTACAACCTGCAGCCCCCCAAGCAGCCTTCAGCTATTCTCCCTCATTTTGTAAAATGTCAATAAATTCACTGCTGCCACTGCTGTGTTTCTAGACCTCCCCTTGCCACTCATCAGACAGTTGATACCCAGATATTCCTTTCAATCCAGAATGTTTTTTTAATTTCTCAGTGTGGCTCTTTCCCCTCTACAAGTTGAATAGCTTGGTCTAAACGTTCCAAACCAAGGATTGCATGTAGCTTTTGAATGGTATGCAAGTAATCCAATTAATGGATAGGCCAACATATTTCATTTAAGTCTAAGAACTTAGGAGATGTCTCACACCATACCCAAAACTTCTAGGGGATGTATATTATTTTTGATCTCAGATTATGTATCCTGCCTTAGAACAATCCATTTGAAGACTAAGCTTTCTCATTTGTAAGAGCTTCATTATTGTCATGTGTACTGCAGTCTTCTCACATTTGATTGTTCACTTAGTTTTTTATCCATATAATTTTCACCACTGTGTTTGAAATATATTTCATGAAAGTTCTATTTGTACAGTAATTGGTATTTCAGATATGGCAGTCAACTGATATTATCAAAGCTTTGAGTAACGAGCATGCACATGTAGATTTCTCCAGAAAGAATGAAGTCTCTGCTTTCAGTAGTTTTAGTATATACTAAGTTGTAAAACTATTTATATTTAGTGCACATTTAACGTAGCATGACACTACTTTATCATAATGAATTATGTGGAAATTAAAGGGCAAAAAATTCCTGAAGATTTGGAATGGTAAAGATACATGTCATCATATGAAAAGTAACTTTATACCTTATTCCTACAATTTCTGGACCTATTAAGTCATCTTTAAGTTAATGAAACTGGCTGGATTCATATTACATGCATATTACATGTGGCTAGCTATGAGAGACAGGATACTGAGTTAATTAAATTAGTGGTTTCAATCTTTCATATCCTAAATTACACCAATTTATTATTTATTTTATCCTGCCTTTATTGTTAATCTACATTCAACCAGAATAAACAAAACAAAAACAATAAACATTTTCTGAGCATGCATATTCTCACATTATTTTTGTTATCAGTTATAGGCAGCTTTAAGAACATACAATATGCTCTTTTATGATTACAGTTTAAAAGGAAAGCTATATAGGACTGAAATACTAATTGCTATTATTGGATCAACTGTTTATTTAAACACAAATAATCTTTCTCATACAAACATCAATACACAAAAACAAATAATAAAAATGAAGTAGTTCAAAATAGTGTTTTGTCTCTTGAATCCAAAACTTTCAGAGTGTCTTAGATTACAGAAAATTCAATATTCAGTTTTTTACTCTTGAAAGACCCTAGAACTGATTTGCTCTGTCTTCTTACAAGATCCTTGGGGGAGGAAGGGTCACATTCCATCTATATTACTTTTGCACACTAAGAGTAGGATACATACTGTTGGTTGAGAAGCACTGAGGTAGAATAGACTCTTATATTTCCTTTTATAGTGTGCTATTGATTAAAAACATTTTAGAAATGAATCTCCCTGGTTTTATGGACAAAATACTAGAGAGGAAATTGTGAAAGGCACATTTTTGCCAGTTTTTATCATCACATTGTAGTCAACACCTGCATGGAAGGATGGATTTTCTGATGATCTGTCCCGAACAAGGTCTTTTAGGTCTTCCAATGGTGCACTCATTGCTACTATAACTGAGTCCGTACACCTTGCAACTGGGCATCCCCTTCTTCTCTTTCCATCTTTCATAGCATTACACCCTTCTCCGGAGAGCTTGGTATTTGAATAAATAGGATAAACAATAGGGCCTCCAGTGAGAACTTTGGGTTGATTTGGTCAATTTTCAGTTTGTTTTTGTAACTGTCCAAGGTATTCTTAAGTCTTCAACATCAAAGTTCAAAAGCATTCATACTCTTCCTATTCTGCTTTGTCAAAGTTCAATTTGTCCTCCTGGTCGATTCATTCTTCTCCAGATGAACTATTCAGTAAAAGATCCCCTACAATATGACATGTCTATATGGTTTTGGATGAAAACAGGAACAAAACCCTTCATTCCAGTTTTCCTCTGGAGTCAGTGATGATTCCCTTTATTAATGGAGGGAAGCCTTCATCTTCACAAAGCACTATGCCTACTGTAGATCCAGTGCAAGGATTTTCAGTTATCATCTGTTAAGAAACAATATATACATTGTATAATTATTTCTCAAATAATTGTTTCTTACATTTATAATCATATGTTGAGTACTTTACAAAGTTAAAAATAATAGTTCCTGTTGTCCATGGAAAAAATACTTTATTTTCAGCTATAAAATTTTAATTATTTATTCTCCAGAAGGTAAAATTCTTGGAATTTCATAATTAAGAGACCATAGTGGTGTAATATTCTGGGAATTAATGTATCAACAAATATTAATGACATCAGTTGGCAAAAAGTACACTTGAGAATAAGATTTTTTGGTCTTTAAAAATGGTTGGGAAAACAAGATTTTGTGCAAACACACCTTTATTTGTTAAAACATTTTCCCCAAGTGTTTGAATAAATTGATGAATATTAAGTTGCCGAATCAATTTGTTAAAAGTAGAAAAATACTTTTTCAGGCTTAGAAGTTTGGGGGATAAACTAAAAATCCCAGCACCATCTCTTTTAATGAGTAACAGTTTGTTACTTTGACAACTATATGGCCCAAAGCACTTCTTTCAAAATAAATTTTTAAACATGGAGCCACTTAAGAGAATAAATCTTCAAAACCAATGTCCCCTTCTTTAGAAACATATTAATGCATTAAAACTTACTTTTGTATAGAGCTGCTCTGTTTAAAAATCAATTAAAATGCAGATTAAATTAAAACATATTACAGTATATTTAAAAAATTGTTAGAAATTGTTTTATTGAATCTATAAATTACTGGGTTTAATTTTCCCCTGAAGAACAGTTTTATAAAAATACATTTGTGCGTGTCCATGTTAATAGAACACTTATATTTAATCAAGTTGCTGGAAGGGTTAAGGTTGAGAGAAGAGTTAAAGCAGCTAGAAAGTCTGAGAAATTCTGCCTACTGTTAGGTTAAAAATCTCATTAGCTTTATCAATAGATAGCAAACATAGTTGTGTGTTAGAAGTGCCTAATTCAATAACTTTTAAATGATTAGCAATTTATATCAGTTTTAACCTTGTGTGGCAATAGGATCTATATTGCAATAGATTCCATTAGCAAACCTGGCTGCTATGAAGAGAGGCAGGATCAGATCTAGCTACTATTAGGAGGGGTAACTACTAGAAATCCCAGGCCTGAACTGAAAGCAAAAATGGATTTATGCATTCAGGAAGAAGGGGATGGGTGACTAACTATTTTCATAATGTTGCCTAAAAATCACACGGTTGCCTCCATGTAACCACCAAATTAGAACTGTTTATTTTTATATTTAGATATTCAGGAGATAAGATTCTAAAACTGCCTTATATAGTTCATTGTGAAAACCTTTAGATAATTACTAGAAAAACCAGGTCTTATTGGGTCATTGTTTCAAAGATATTTCTTTAATTAAACAGAGAAACAGAATGACCACAGGAGGGCAAAAAGAAGAAGAAGAAGAAGAAGGAGAAGGAGAAGGAGGAGGAGGAGGAGGAGGAGGAGGAGGAGGAGGAGAAGGAGAAGGAGAAGGAGAAGGAGAAGGAGAAGGAGAAGGAGAAGAAGAAGGAGAAGAAGGAGAAGGAGAAGGAGAAGGAGAAGGAGAAGAAGGAGAAGGAGAAGGAGAGAGCAAGAGTAACTTTCAACTTCCTGGTGGCTCCCCCATTGAGTTTCTTTGTGGAAAGCTGCCAGGAATCATAAACAAACTTCCTTCCTCTGTCTAAATTTCTGTTGCAGGCTTTCCACAAAATAAATGAGGAAGCTGATAGAAATTAAGGAGGGAATCACAGCTCCCAGATTCTGCAAGTTAACCTATTTGAGGTACCTTGGTTTAAAAATTGCTCTATGATGCACCGTTTCACCCAGTTAAAGGTCATGATGGGAGTTTTAATACATGTATTAAAATGTACATGTAGTGTGCAAAAGTGTTAGGGAGTTGGGCAAAAATGTTATAAATTAAGAACACTTTCAGATATACAAGTGTTAATAGTTTATTTTTATCCATTAACAAAATGGAAAGTAAATAAACAGAAATCCAAATCAATATTTGATGTGACTACCCTTTTGTCTTCAAACAGTATCAATTCTTACACTTGCACAAAATCAGGATATTTGTAGGATAAGAGTCAGATGTATGATTAACCAATTATACCAAGCAGATGCTAATGATCATCAGCTTCACATATAGGTTGAAACAGTCATTAACAGAAACACCTGTGTAATGTCAGGGGTCCAGCGATTGCCTTCATTAAGTCATGAGCCTCGAGCCAAGCTTCAAAAGAATCCAAAAGGTTATGAGCAACATGTCAGCATTGAGCCATATGAAGCCAACTTTGCCACACATAACTTATGGTCACCCGTGACCCTGTTTCCCCACTCCCCCTGGGTGTCTCACAAATCAGATTCTCCAATGAAGCATGTTCACGTGTTGGGTATCATCACATTCTCCAATGAAGGATTTTCACGGGCACATCCGGTAGCCTAGGCTACAATATTTGTAAGATAAGCGTAGAATGTACTTCTGTTTTTAATTGCCATGCTGCTCCTTCAGGGGTTTTACCCCTCCTGCTTATGGCAACTCAAAAACAGGCATAGGAATGAAGGACTTAACACTGGGTGATGAACAACCAAACTCTGCTACTAAGGTGAGATTGTGAAAGTTTCCTGTCATTGTCACCAGTCATAAACCATGGCAATTCTACACATAAGAACAAGACAAAAGGTAGTTATATCCTGCACTAGCAAGGTCTCTCTCAGGCAAAGATTTCAAAGCACACTAGGTTTCAAGATGTCTGTTCTTTTGAAGCACAAAAATATTTTTGTGGACCGTAGACACAGTGGTTGGCCAAGGAAGCTTAATGCAACAGATGAAAGACACATCATACTTCTTTTCAACACTGGAAGATGTCCAGTAGTGCCATCAGAAGAGAACTGGTGGAAACCAATGGAACCCAGGTATACTCAACTGCTGTCTGGAGAAGTCTGGCCAGAAGTGGTCTCCATGGAATACCTAGAACAACTGATGCTGTTTCAATTCAAGGAGTGGTCACACCAAATATTGATTTGATTTCTCTGTTCATTTACTTTTCATTAATTGATAACAACAAATTATTAACACTTCTATTTCTGAAAGCATTAATTTATAGCATTTTTGCACAATTCCCTAAAACTTTTGCACAGTACTGTAGGTACCATGTCTTCAAAGAGTTTGCATCTTTATTTAATCATCATTCTCTGTATATGAACTCTGTAACCAAGGGAAAAAAATCTCTGTTTGTTGTATAAAGTACTGTTGTTCCTCATGTAACAATGAGAATGCAGTATTGGCCACCACTTTGAGGTTGGCTGTAAGTCTTCTTGTTCAGTGCCATCATAATTTCAAACTGTCACTGAATGGTCATTAACCAAGAATTACCTACACATATATTTTAAAATATTTTAAAAATAATAATATTCTGAATAAAAACAATCACACAATATCAAAAAAAACCCAATTAAGTACACATTAAGTGGTCTTATTAACATTATTAACATTACCAACCCCAACTGCAAGAATATTGCCTATATTTCTGTTACAGTTTTTAATATTTCAGACAATAACTCAAAATGATCTCCATAGCAGGAAAAAAGAAAAGAAAAAGGGAAAACAGAAATATTTCACATAGTCAGGGGAAAACATTCATTACTAATAGCAGCCCTGCAATGCAGAACCAGGCTTACCACTTTTTATCTGCTTAAGCAGGCTGTAAATATTCATTGGGGGGGGGGGGGGGTATCTGTTNTGGGGGGGGGGGGAAGTATCTGTTATACAAATGTACAAATAAAGTACAGCAATAACACATGAAAAGCTCAGTGATAACTTCAACTTTGCAGGTTGAAACAGAATTCAACTAGTTCTCTTTCCTGTATATGCTATACATTTATTATTGTTATATCCAAATACTATTTATGAACTTAAGCTAAAATTAAATTGATCAGCAGCACTTCATGATTTGTGCACAAAAAAGATAGAATCTTTTGTTGTAAAACTAGGTAATACAGTATAGAAGTTGCATAAAATTCATTTGGTATCAAATTACACAGTGAAATGCTATTGCAATTTTTTCAAAATCAAATCTTAAAAGCTTTAGTAGTAGTCAAAACTTCATCCTTACCCACCTTGAGAAGGAGAAAGTACTTGTTGCAAGAACTGAAGATTTAATAAGATCAAAGTAACAATATTTATTGCATTTTAAGATTGCATTTTAAAACAGTAAAAGTGCACAGTGGCTTCATTTGAATTTCCTGAAAAGTGAGAAATGAAAAAGGCATAAAATCCCCTTCTACCTCATTAATGTGCTTCTCCAAGGTGCAGTATTTGGTTTAATAAATTGCCATCCCTGTGCTCTAATACATTTGAATTAGTGCTCTGTGTACACTAAATCCATTTATTTTAAATTTGTTTTGTCTACATTGAGTGAAATAAAAACATTGCCCTGTACAATCCACTATGAGCAGTGAATACAACAGCAAAAAGTATGATACAGTTTATACAGACTAACGTTTTCCCATTTCTCCTATAAAGGAATCAGAACAAACCTAATTAGTATACAACTTAAATGACAAAAGGGAAGGCCAAATATTACAGCCCATAATTGTGCCGAAAAAAAGGTTCTTCCTCATATTAACTGGAATATGAATGAGCGTAGGTGGAAAGAAAAACCAAGCCATAATCACCAGGCTTTTATAAATTTACCAAATAGTAAATTAAACACGGTTCTTTAAATAAATGTCCAAAACAGAGCATTATTTTTGAAATTCAATCTTACCATCGTGTGTTTTCTTGTAACCCAACGTACACAATGCACAAAGTGCTAAGCAACACTACAAAAAACACATTTACATCAACACTGAAGATTCGGGGAAATGAAATTTCAACAATTTTATTTTTTTTAATGAGCTGTATTTTCTAAATTTGTTTTTATTTTTTTTTCCTGTTTTCATACAGTATTGAAAACAAAAACGCGGCACATTCACATTTTCCCGAGGAAACTGTAAGGATGATCTCTACAGGGATAAATGCTGAGAAGCTTGAAGCTCAATCATTTTGATGTTGAAAAACTTTCTGAAGGAGTAAAGGCTTGATCTGACTGGTCTAGAACATGTATTGTAATTTAATAGAAGATATGGTCGTCTTAATATTTAATGATTTTTAAAAGAACTTCTCAGTTCATGCGAAGAATATAGTCCAAGAATAAATCATAGTTGTGGGACACGTTTTATGCTACGTAAGTATATACTTTGCGGTCCTCAGGTGTTCGTGCCAAATATTCTCGCTCAATAAGTCCTTCAATACGCTTTTTAATAACAACTGGACTTGGGAGGAATCGTGCCTTCAGTTGTTGAGTTACCTGGAACAGAAGGTAAAGTATTTTAATACTAGCAAGTAAGCAGGCCTGGATATGACTGTGTAAAAAACAAAACATGTAGGATGCTTTTTCAATTATTGATGCTTTCACAAATTTCATAAACTGAAAAACTAATTCTGTATTTTGGGGATCCTATGGTAAACATCGCTAACTATAAGCAAATATATGGTAGCTGTTTAGCTTCTCTCGGGTATTATCCCACGTCATTGTTCTACAATGTACAATGAAACTTCATTTAAAGTTGTAGCAACATTTCATGAAGCCTGATGATGGCAGAGGAGATTCTGCCGAAACGTTGCTATAACTTTAAAAGCACAACTCCAATGACGTGGGATAATACCCGAAGCTGAACAGCGTGCGCGCGTGCACACACACACACACACACACACACACACACACATATATATATATATATACTTTTTTCCTCTCCATGTCAGCTGTAACTCTGTTTAGGAAAATAAAGTTTGCTTACATGTATACATGCTATATTACATGAGATTATTACCCACTATAATACACCATAAAGAAGCTAGTGTTTTCATGACCAACTCATGAACTGGTTTTGAGACTAAAGTGACCTGGGTCTAAATTATTTACTTCCAGAAAAAAAGGTGTCAATGTGTAAGTTTTTAAAAATAAGCAACACTAGCTTTGGTAGTACAAATTACTTTTATGGTTAGTATTAAGATTATAAGCTGGGGCTAGAATTAAGAGTATCACCAATCCTACAGAAATCCTTCCATAACTCCATGAGTACTTTTAAAGAACTGCTTTAACTCACTTTAATTGGGAGACTTTTCATGAATCTTTTACCTGTGAAACTTTAATTTAAAATTGTTTAGAAACGTTTAAAGTTAAAACTTAACTTTAATATCAATGTTTCAGTGATTAATTAAATTACCTCTGCTACTAGCACATTATGTTGCATCTTCTTTCTAGATTTCATTATCCGCACTATAGCAGCCTCTATCTCATGCTTTCTGTCATCATCTACTTTTTGCCTTGTTTCTTTTCTTTCGGGGTCTGACTCTCCTTGTTTGGCAGCAACTGAAAGAATAGAATAGACCCACACAATTAAAATAAAATAAATTAAAAATAATAAACATCAACAATTTGAAAATACGACAAGTCAAAGTGATCCAATAGTGTAATTATGAAATCTGTTTGATTTTCATTCCTTAATCAAGGTGAGGTTCTTATGCTCTTCCCAGATAAAATTCCCAGCATCTTTAATTGATTATGCACCCAGAAAATTTTGGAAATTGTCTTTTGGCAATATATGGAAGCAGTGGTGAGATTCAAAATTTTTTACTCCCGGATCTGCGGCGTGGCTTGGTAGGTGTGGCAGGGAAAGGACATTGTAAAATCTCCAATCAGAGGTGGTACTTGCCAGTTCTCCGAACTACTCAAAATTTCCTCTACTGGTCCTCCAGAACTGGTCAGAACTTGCTGAATACCACCTCTGTCGGGAAGGTATCTCTGTCTGGAAGAGTTCTTTGTTCTTCCTTTAAAAGAGGACTGATGCTTTTTATGAAAGAATACTTTAATGAGAGACGTTTTGTTTAAGTCTCCCAGGGTAATATATTAACAGACCAATATAGACAAAAGGATGAGCCTTGGAAGAAACCCTCAGCCAGAAAAAGAGGAATTTGAAAGAATGATTAGACAGAGAATTAGCTGCTGTAGAATCACAGAGATCTAACTGATAAATAACAAAGTGAATTAAAATATTTCGGGACTGGATCCAGAAATATGAGAATGAAAACCTTTAGATTTCACAATTTCAGTGGAATGTCGAAGAGAGACTATCAATTCTAGAAAGGAGAATGGTGTTATAATGGAAAATAAACTAAGAATTGCCCCCTCCCCTTTCCTTTTTTTTGGTCAGGACAGTGAAATATTTGAAATCATTAGAGCAGAAGCCAGAGAAGAGACCTGTGTTGAAGAGTTTAAGAGTGGGCAATCAGGAATCAAACAGTAAAATTGACAGCTAAGTGAAAGCGAACATACCTGTTTGAATCTTGACTCTGTGCAGTTTGGATGTGAATTGATCATTCACTGTAAATATATGTCCATTTTCTATTTCTTTTGATTTGGGCTCCTTTGTAAGAACCCGTTGTGTAGGTTTTCCACATGCGAGGGACTGCAGCGCTCGTACTAACTCTCTTTCAGGAATATCTGTCTCTTGTTGAATCTCCTATATCAAATTGAATAAAGATTTCGTACACAGACAGGCAATTTTTAAAAAAGAGCTCTTGGGATACTATCGTTCAATCTCCTGATCAAACAGAGGTCACAAAAAAGAATTTGTGTTGTGATGTCACCAAAAGAGCATTATGGAGACTTCAATCTCCATAATGCATTTTTAAGGGTCTTCGAACTGGGAATGACAGAGTAGCTGGCGTGAAGAGTGAAATCTGAAATGGTTTTCCCTTAAGAGGGTTAATTCCCATTGTTATTGGAAAAAAATAACCTACTCAAAACTGGTCACTTAGTGGTTGAATTTATGTGGTATGTACTTAAGATATGGGGTGACCAATTAAGATATTTGGGGAGTTGTATACAGACTATAGTTATCCATTCTGTACAAGGGCATGGTATATTTTAACATAGATAATAACAATAATTCTTCCTCACTCTTTTGCCTTTTATCACTTCAGAAAATAGGCCACTAAAAATAACCCACGATATCAATTGTTTCTCAAAATAACAGATGTTTTAAACAAAAATATGAAAGTGCATTCAAAAACACAATTCTGAATTTCAAGTTCCAAATTTCTAAATTCAGTGAAAGTTGTTTTCACTTGCCTAATATGTATTTCACTTGGTATTTCACTTTAAATACCAGACGAAAACAATATTAAATACTTATACAACACAATCAACTTTGATTTAAAATATATATTTTTTAAAAAATGTTTTAACTAAATTGCCAATACACTAAATATTCACTTTTAAGTAAACTTCCTACTGAATTTCAATGCCATGTATGGTGACATTTGAATGCAATAATCTGTTATACCTATATCACCTGCATTTTACAGCTCATTACACAGCAAAAAAGCACATTACAGAAAAAATACTCAGCATGAAAATGGTAATAGTATCACTAAATACTCTAAATAAATAAATAAAAATAATGGAAGGGAGAAATTGCAGCATATCAATTTCATTTACAATGGTGTAATATAAATTTCAAGATATTAAACAAAAAATGTAAAGCATAACAAATATGGCATTCTCAGATTTAATTAACAAAATGGTTAATAAGATTAATTAGTATTCTAGATATTAGAATTGTATATCGCATATAGGAATTTTCTATGCAGTTGGTCAAAGATATGAATGATTCCATTTTCCCATGATTTATGAAAATCATATTCAAGAGATAATGTGTACAGCTAACAAAGACTTAGCTCATACCTCAAAAGTGTATTTTTCTCTGTTATTAAAAAGCATGAGTATTGTCATCTGGAAAGTGGAGACTTGCAATATGTGCTTCCTTGTATTAGAGCCAGTTACTTGGGCACCTCCTACACCAACCTCTGAACCATCTTCCTGTTTTAATTATAAAAAAAATCAAAAGTCATTCGAGAAATATTTTCATTTACTTAGCATTTAGTGTACTTACTAAAAAGCCTTGTTACATACTTTTCATTTAAAGGTATTTATCTTTGTTTTCTTGTCACAGGATTGAAATTATTTTGCATTTAATGGTTGGCATATTTTTTAACAAGCTATTGGAAAATCAAAGTTACCAGTATATCTTTTAAAAAACCTTTCAAACTATAGCTGAAAGCATGAAATGCAAAGTATCTGTATATTAAGCCAAACCATAGTTCGTTGAGAAAGAATGTAATCTGTGGAACAAGCATAGCAAAAAAAAAATTTTTTTTTGTCTTAGCTAATGATGTCTTGAATGTCTCTGGATGGTTTTGGGAAAACAGCAGAAACAAACCGTCAGAAGCCACAAATAAACCATATGTATATCACAGTGCTACTATTGATTAAGTTCCCAACAGATCATACTGTCAAGCTGTGCCTTGTTACCCTGAAGGAAACTAAAAATATACAATTTACAGCTGTTTACAGAAATATACAATTACACCTCTACAATGCTTTTTATGGAAAGCATGCCGAGAATGCTGTAAAATCACACTATGAAAATTATGAAGTTGTGGATGTTCTTTAAGAAGAGATTGGAGAACAATTTGTCTGAAATGGGGTAAGGTTTCCTGCTTGAGCAAAGGATTGGACTAAAAGATTTCCAATGTCCATTCCAACTCTGTTATTCTGTTATTTTGTAAGCAATGATTATTTTACAATGATTATTATTGTAAGCAAAATTATTTTAAAATAAAGTCAAACAAGATGGCATGTCAAGCCTGGAAGAAATTATGTATCTGAGACTATGAAACCACAATAAAACCTAAGGGCCATAGGCACCCAAAGCAAGCCAACAAACAAACAAACAAACGTGCCATCCCTGGCCACTGACAGGCTATCCTGCGCCAAGAAACAAAACATAACATAGTAATTATAATGGCTGCATTAAAAACTATAAACAAAATAATTCCATGTGGCACCTTCCAGCTATATTAGAATTACCAGCATCTCTTTGAAAATAGCTGGCAACTGTAACACAGTACATCTGGACACACAATACATCTGAACAGATTTAGCTTTGGGAAGGCCTCTATCCCCATAAAGACACCGTGATGGAGAACACAGCAGGTAGTCCTTGCTTAATAACTACAAATATGGCCAGCAACTCCATCACTAAGCACTGTTGTTAAGCAAGATATCTATCATAGGACCATAATGAACCTACCATATGACTTCCCACTTGATTGTTATGCAAATCACCATGTGTAGTTAAATGAGACATCACCTGACCACAACTTGTGATTTCACTAACTCTGCTTGTTGAAAACTGGCTGTGAAGCTCACAAATTGTGATCATGTGGCTACAGAGATGCTGTGGCACTTATTAGTGTGCGGACCAATTGTAAAGTTATTTTTTCAATGCCATTATAATTTTAAACAGTTGCTGCTAAATGGGGCAGTTGTTAAAGCCCATGTCCCACTGCACCAACGGATGTAAAGAGGATGTAAAACGTTAAAAAAAGCTTGCTATCCATTGGAAAACGCAATGCATCCTTTGTGTACTCATTGCATACGTGTTTCATCCGCTCTATCCGTCAAGCATCCGTCCACTGAGATTTCATCCGCTCAAGAAGTTTTGAGCTGCACAAAACTTTGTGAACGGATGAACTTTCCGCTGTGTACGATGTAAATCCGTGACATACGAGCAACAAACGTTCTATGTCCGTTTATCATCCGTTAAACGTCCGCTGTATCCTCTCTGCATCCTCTGGGCATCCTCGCAACTCACATCCGCTGCAGCTGAAAACGGAAAGAGGGAGGAAACAAAAGGTACACGGAACGTCTACACAGCGTTAGTAGCACGGAAATAGAAAGGATGCGCAGTGAACGGTTTGCATCTGATATACATCCACTAGGCTTCCTATGAACATCCGTTTAACATCCCTGCTACATACTATCCACGTCCGTTCTTTTCCGTTCTGTTTATGCAAATTTTTGCCACTTTTTGGAGCAGATGACAACGGATGGAGCCACCCCCAAAATTTTGCTCATCCGCTGTGTCCTTTATGCATATGTTTTGCATCTGTCGGCCAGTGGGACAGGGCCTTAATTGATGTCTATATCTACCAGAAAGAAATTTGAAGTTTATGTGGTTCTGATTCTCTGACAATTTTTTTGGCAAAAAACCTAGATGCCTTTGTTATATGTTATATCACACTGTAAGTTCATCCGTACATTCACAAGACTACTTCATATTGTAAATCTCCCAAAATACAATTTTGTGTTGCATAAGATTAACAATGGTGGTCAGCGGCACAAAATTAAAGGCTTAATTTCTTTACAAGTTCTGCATTTTTTCCAATTTACCCAATATACATATTAAAAATACATTTAAAATATATTTCTTTAATATATGCATTTTATTACTCAAATGAATATATTCATGTTTATGTCAATTATTTCAGAATCACATTTGAATGCATTTTTTGATTAAAGCACATGTAAAGTTTGGAAAGTGGCTATTCTGAAAGATAACTGAATGCCAAATGAAACCTTTTTTGGAAAGTACAAATATAGTAATTTGTCATTAAAAGATGACTCAGACCACATTATTTATAAGCAAAGGCACTTACTTTTTTTACAGGGCCATAGAAGGTGGCATTAAGATCTGCCGAACCCATGTGATGTTGGAGTGTTAGCTGCCGTCCACTATGTTTAGCTAAATAAAATCTACAAAATTCAAGAAAATCAATTGATAGTTGCATAACTGTATTGCAAATTTCCAACAAAGTTTTTTTTTAATATTAACAATATTTAATATATTACAAATCAGCTATTTTGAAAATTTCATTCAGAAACTATCGTTCAAATGTTATGTTAACTTAAATATTTCATACTAATTATAATCTTAGAACTGTGAACCAACCAGAGTCCACATATGTAATTCAGTACACAAATCTAATAAATAAAAACTTATTAAAACAACTGCATGCAATCCAAAAAATGTTTCTAAGCCTTCAATGTTTACATTCCTTTTTCTCAAAAAAATCTTGCAACAGTAGAATACTATTTTTGAAATACCTAGTGGGGATGCAGAATAATTTAGCACATAAATGCTCACAAAAATCTGGGCGTTGACTATGTTTTAAAATAAAAAAATTCCAAGGCCCCCCCCCCCCCCCCCAAAAAAAAAAATATCTTAAGAATTTCTTACCTCCTAAATATTTCAAAAGCATGCCTGGGGGCTGGGGGAATGTTGCACTTTGGTGTGGCTGACTGAGTGGGCCAGTAACCTGTTGTGAGAACCCGCACTGTCAGATCAACACCACCTAGTGAGACCTATAAAAATAAAGGCAAACAATGCATTATATCCTATTATAATTCAACCCTTTCAATATTCAGCATATTTTATATTTCTAGATATGGGAATTTATATTCCTAGTTTTCATTATACTGGTACATAATTTATCAAATTTATACAGCCGCCCAGTTGACCAGAAGTGACTGTATTTTACACCCAGTGGTGGGATTCAGATTTTTTTACTACCAGTTCTGTGGACGTGGCTTGGTGGATGCGGCAAGGGAAGAATGTTGTAAAATCTCCAGTTAGAGGTGGCATTTGCCAGTTCTCCAAACTACTCAAAATTTTCTCCAGAACTGGTCAGAACCTTCTGAATACCACCTCTGTGCACACCATAATGTAAAATATGAAGTGGTGCTAAAACAAATATATTCTGGGAGGGCGGAGCTGGTGTCACGATGATACGGCATGCGATCTTGGAGGTCTGAGATTACTGCCGATATCTTTGCTCCTGGACGGTCCAATCGGATCTAAACTGTCCCAAAGAGACGGCGAATGTATAGAGCGCATCCTGACGATCTCAGGGATACCGCAAAGTCCCTGGTAGATCCAGGAGAAGCTTTTTTTGCCAGCGGCAAAGAGGCAGCCATTAAAGCTGCTGAAGTTGGGAAGCTCCCGAACGGAAGAGAACAGGAAAAAGAGAGGTTGTGCCAGTTGGTGAGAACTTTCTTTGAGTATCTTAAGAATTTAGAAGAGGACACCCTAAAGGAAGAAAAGAAGAAGAGTCTGGTAAAAAAGTTTGACAGAAAGTGATTAAGCGGCGATTGTTAAACAAGAATACAAAGTATAGTATTTTCTTTTTCATTGCTTGGATTTTTTTATATAAATGATCTTATATTTTTGAAACGTGGACTGTTTTTTTTTTGTTATTTACTTTGTTCTTCTCTTTTTTGATTTTATTAATATTAAGCCAGAGATTCCCTTATTAGTTATTTCTTAAAATACCTTTTTTCTTTTTTAATTAATTCTTATTGTATTTTGCTTGGAAAAGGAGAAGGGTAAAGTGAAAGCTAAAGAAACTTGGTGGAAGAAGTTGGAAGTATTCCTGTGTTTTTTTTTTTTACCAAGACAAAGCTGAGAAAGAACTGAGACCTTATGTTTCAAGGACAGTTGCCTGGGTTTGAATAAGATAGAGGAGAAGAGCATTGGAGAGTAATTATTGGCAGGTGTTTCTTCTGAGTTTCTATCAGCAAGCTGGAGGTCTTGGTGTTGAAACTTAGGTAAAGTAAAAGATGATAAGGCTTTGGAGAAAGAGAGCTATCATAAGAGCCATTTGGAAATTAAACCAAAGTGCAGTGTGTGTGCGTGATGTGAGCGGGGTATTTTTTTAAGCTGTGCTACCCCCCTCATCCAGTTTATTTCTTTTTTTTTTTTTAGTATTGGCTATATTTAGATTTTTTGTATTTCTGGAACTGTTTACCTTCATATTGGTTTCTTTATGGTTTCCCTTTTGTGTATCTTTTTAATACTTGTGAAGGTCTCTTTAATTGAATATAGGGTTGTTGAAGAACTGGAGAATCTTTTCCTTTTCCCTTTTTTTTTTTTAGTTGTACTTTTTCTTCACCTCTTGTGCCTTTGTTTTGGGATTTTATAATTTTTCTTTTTTTTTTCTTGTGTTCTTTGTTAGTTATGGTGTGGCTTATGCTCTTTTTCCTTTGACATTTTGAATTGTTTGTTGTTATCTAATTATCCGA
This sequence comes from Laticauda laticaudata, assembly GCA_004320025.1. NCBI lineage: Eukaryota > Metazoa > Chordata > Lepidosauria > Squamata > Elapidae > Laticauda > Laticauda laticaudata. Next base: position 44,897 of record BHFT01001217.1, on the reverse strand, counting down.
TTGGATTAAGGTATAACAAGACATAATTTTTTTATTCTTTTTTTTCTTTTTAGTTATTATTACCCACATTGTTATTTTTCTTTTTCTTTACTAATTTGTGATACATATGGAATCTGTAATTAGTTATTTCAGACAATGGATAAAGTCTAGAAAATTTGCAAGATCTTGAATTTCTCAAAATGAGTAGGAAGTTAAACAACTCCTGGTTCTCAGCTGGTCTGCTTCCTCCTCTCCAACCATCTGGAAGGACAATTGCTTCAAGTACAGACAATGTTAAAGCAAGAAAGGAAAAAGCTATACAAGAGAGAAAGTGAACCACTGCATAGATATGCAAGGAATTTCAAAATATTCAAAACAGATCAGAAATATTGAAAAGAGCATAGAGAACAGCTGAACAAAAACAGATATTGAACAAGAGACAAGAGAACAATTAGAACCAAAGGAACAGGGGAAAACTGATGAAAATGGAGAGCATCCAAACAAATGAATGATGAAGTATTGATGAGGAGGCTCCAAGAAATTGAAGGAAGAAAGTAAAACAAAGAAATAAGAAGATGGAGACATTGATAAAGCAGATTAACTGTGAGTTGAACAAGATTAAAAAGTGATGTGATGCTGTAGATGGGAGATGGAACAGATTCAGAGAATCCTCTATCTCATTGTCAAATTAACATATGCAGAGAAGAAAAAAGGAGAAAACCTAGCTCGAGATATATGAATAGATGGATATTGGTCTGAAGTGGCTGTGAGAAAACACGTCGGAGAAAGATGATGGATGGAAATAGATAGACGGTTTATCGAGTCTTTACAAGATATGCAGATGAGAAATAGTATCAGAGAGAAGTTCATATCAGATTACAAAGACAAAGCACATAAAATCGCAAAAGTATTGCAAAGTGGCAAAGAGAGACGAAACATGAAAACAAAAGAAAAAGAGATTGTGTGGTTCTGAAACTAAGTACCAAAGAAAAGTGAGAGAAGATGAGAAGGATACGATTCTTGACTCAAATTGCTATTTAAAAAAGAGGGAATTTATATGATGCGCTGAAATTCCATAAAGTTTAATCATTGCAGGATGGCAAAGAAAAGAGATATAGAATGGCTCAATTTGAGAAAACGTGAATTATTTACGCAGAATTTTTAGAGAAGGAAAAGAGCTGCAGCGGAAAAGAGCAATTTCACTAATTGAGATTCCAAGAAACTACGCATGTACGAGACACGAAAAAAGGAGTGAAGGAGGCTGACAGATAGGTGGAAAAAAGGAAAGAAGCCTAGAAAACAAACCTAGAACAAAAATCCACGAGAAGCTGCCAAACTAATTAAAAATAGTAACCCATGGAAGAGAAAAAATATAATTACAATCAACATAAATGGATTTAAATATAGCCTGTTTAAAAGAAGGAAATTTTATCATAAATTAGAGAAATATAAAATGTTGATTATCATAAATTTGCTCTGCAAGAAGTACAATTGCTGAGGAAGCCAATTAGGGAAAATATTGTACTCTTTGACATCAAATCAAGAAAGAGGAATGTCCATATATCATAAAGATATATCAATCCCAACGAAATTGATGATATTACTGATATGATGGAAGGTTAGATATAGAGTTGTGTCGAGAAAATTAATAGAAATAATATATAAAACACTCTCTGATTGCAAATTATGTCCCCATAATGACAATCAAGAAGAATTTTTTATAAAAAAATGTAACATGAAAATGAACTGCGGTATGCCTAATATAGGTTTTTGAATGGGAGATTTTAACAAGAAATTGTTAACAATAACTTGGATTATAAAGCACAGAAAATACAACAAAGAGCAAAGCAGAAAAGATCCTCTCTCTTAAAGTCTTTTTTTTAAAATAGTGACTTAAAAGATACATGGAGAAGAAAAGAAATGCTAATAACTAAACAATACACTTTCTATTCAAATAGACATTTATTATGGTCCACAATTTTTAACGATTACTGACATAGGATGTCTACGAATTGTTAACCAATATTCAAGAAATAAACATTGAAACATAACTTGCGCAGATCATATATCCAATGACAATTAAATGGAAAGGACAAAGAAGAAATCATGAGTGGACGTTAAAAATAAATATACTTTTCATAAAGGAAAAAGACTTTACACAGATGGATGAAGAAAGAACTGCTTTTTTCTTTAGAGAAAACAAAAAATAAGAAGATACTTTAATATCTGATGATTTTCAAGAATGTATGGGATACAACACGAGCAGGATGTGCCAGAGCCTTAGATATAGACGTATACAAGGAAAGAAATACTATGAAAATATTAACTCTCTAAGGCATTAAGAGGATGAGTGTATAAAGGACTTTGAAAAAGAGTTACAGAAAATGTCACGAAAAAAGGTCATCAAGCTAAAAATGGATATAACCCAAACATAAAATGGGCCTCAATAGAAAAAGAAGAGCTAGCACAAAAAATAGAGATGCTAAACAGAAACTATTTTGAAGATGCAAATAAACCAGGTTTAGCATATAAATTGAGAAAAGAGAAAGAATCAAGGAAAAATATATGGCCAAATGAATCGATGAACAAGGCCAAGTTTGCTATGGTAACCAACGAGAAGAAGGAAATCATATGAGGACTGATTATGAGAAATCATATACACAAAGAGAAATATTGTGAAGGAAAGAGTTAAACCAGTACTTACAGAATGCCGATCTATCCCAGATATCTAAAGAAGATTGAAACCAATGTTAGAAAGCAATAATCATTGATGGAGTTAAGTAAAGCACTTAGAAGCAAAATAATGGAAAGGCACAGGCCCCCAGTGGACGTCCAACAGAATTTTACAAAAACATTACAAGCATCATTGCAACTTACCATTGCTAGAAGTTATGAATGAAGTTATGTTAAAGAATGAGGACACCTAACATGGTTAAAAGCTTATATTACACTTATTCCAAAGATGAGGCCGATTCATTAACAAATTAAGAAACTATAGACCTATTTTCTTTACTACAATGCAGAATTATAAAATTTTGCTTCAATATTGGCAAGAAAGACTTAAAAATATTTAAACAGTTTTTATTTCATCCTTATCAAAATGGATTCTGCCAAAGAGACAAATTAAAAGAACAAATATGAGAGTAATTTGGACACTGTAATACTTATGAGGCTCATCCTAAAACAAATGGCTTTGTATTTCTAGATGCACAGAGAAGGCATTTGATTAATGTTAACGGCGATTTCATGTTGTTTACTGCCTTGAACAGATGAGCTTTACCTAAAAATTTACTCAAGCAATAGAAGCTATATATCATAAGCACAACAGCAAAAGTAATGATAGAGGGAGGAATTGATAGACTCATTGATATAAAGAAAAGGAACAAGACAAAGGATGCCAGTCACCCTTGTTGTTTGTTTAACATATTGGAAGTGTTAAACAGAAATATTTAGAGAAAAAAGGATATAAAGGATGAAAATTCAAAAAGGAAGAATTAAATTGCAAGCATCCAGATGACTTGGCTTCATTTCAGAAGATCCACTAGACACAGCATTAAAAATGATAGAAAAGATAAACATATGAGGAAAGGTGGTCTGGCTTGAAATAAATAAAGATAGACAAAGACTGACAAAGAACTGTTCAAACAAAAGGAAGAATTAGGCAGACCTATTACTGAAAATCAGGTCACGAATAAGATCAAAATACTTGGGAATATATTTGACAGCAAGATGCAGTACATTAAAGAGAATAATTATATTAACTTAAGCAGCAGATAGCACTAGATTTTGCAAAATGGGAAAATTTACAACTGTCACTAATAGGGAGAATATCAACCAATCAAGATGAATATATTACCAGAATTTTATTATTTTGTTCAACAATTCCAATTAGCTTGGAAAAGTTTATATTTGAAGATTTAATATAAATCGTCTGGTTGAAATATATATGGCAAGGTAAGAAGGAGAGAGAAAAGTTAATCTTTTGCAAGAGCTTAGAATAAAGGAGGATTTGGCTTGCCTTCGCATTGGAGTTGTAACTGTCAACTCGAAAATTGATTGCTGGGTAAAAGAATGGATAACATTTTAAAGAAATACTAGATTGTTGCCGATTAGAAGGACAGATACTGTTTTTGGGGGGTGGCATGCTTTTTTATTCATGGTATAAAAGGAACGAAAACACCAAGGGTACTTAGAAGATAATATATACGCAGGAGTCTATGTGGTTAAATTGGGAAGAAAGACCTAAAAGACGTTATTTGAAAATTCCGAGTTCTGCGTTATCGACTATTGAAGCATTTTCTTCTTCACAAAAGGATAATATACAAAGGAACAACATATGTACAAAAAGGAACAAACAGTTAGATATGTGAAATCTGAATGAAAAGGGTGAACTTAAATCCATGCAAAATTAAGGAACAGGTATGAAGATGAATTGGTTTTATATGCCAAATACAAATCAAAGTATGATAAAGATTTTAAACAGAAGGTTCTTATGAATAAATTGACTGATTTAGGATAAGATTTGACAGGTGCTGATGAAAAGGTGTTAAAAAAATTATATGGATAATTTGGTTAGAAATTAAATTAGAAGAAGAACAAGTTAAAGAAACTATGATTGCTTGGGGAAGATTTTGGATATGGGATTTGATTTAGAGAAATGGCAAAAAATTGTGGTCTCAAAATTATTAAATAATGACAATGTCTACAGCAATATAAGAAAATTTGTAATAAGATGTTTTACAGGTGGGCACTTTCCCCCGACAAGGAATAAAGCAAGAAATGTTTAAGGAATAAGTCCGAAAAGGTGTTGGAAATGTCATCAGACACCTGGTTCATATTTACCAATATGTGGTGGACATATTCGGTACGCTAAAAAATATTGGACTAAATCCCACATGTGGCTGGAAAAAATGACAAATAAGCAAATATAGACTTGAAACCAGATATTTTTTTTAATGGGAATTTTGCCTGAAATATATAGCAAAAGATTTGAAATATCTGATGTAAATGTATTAATAGCGGCTTAGGCAATTGTATATTGCTAAAAACTGGAAAAAAATCAGAAGACACATAACAGGAGATCATTAAGGAAATATTTGAAGCCTGCCAAAATTGAGTAGATTGACATTTGAAATTAGAGAACAATGATGATAAACAATTTTTATAAAAATTTAGCATCTATTCTTCAATGGTTAGATAACCAAAACATAGTAATGAAATATGTAGATTTTTAGAAATAATAAATATGAAAATATATTTTCTTTTTTATCTTTTTTTAAATTATATCTACAAAATGATTCTAGTGGTTAATCTGGGAAGGATATAATAGAATTGTTATATAAATAAACTAAAGTTAAATGTATATTTTATCAAACATTAAATGAATAAAAGTATAGTCAATTGATTGATTAATAAGAATGTTAATGTACTTGATATCTGATTCCAAAGTATGAGAGGATATAAATGTAATTGAAGACTAACGAAATGGTAGCACAAAACCAATTTGTAAACCAACCGGCACACTGTATGTATATATATGTGAACAGATGGCTTAATGTTTTATGTTTTGTTTGTTTTTTAAACCAATAAAAATTTATATATAAATTGTATATAAGTTATACAGGTTTTAAAACCAATAAAAATTTATATATATATATATATATATATACACAAAAAAAAGAAACATATTCTGTTGAAGATAGGGAACTGAAAAATCAATTTCATCAGATACTTCAAACATTGGGACTATAATTGTTGTTTAAATCTAAGATCCCTTTGAAGCTTTCAAAACTGATGGCCATTCTTAACAGTTTCCCAGATAGGTAGTCTTTGATTTATGATAATTATTAAACCCAGAATTTTGGTTGAAAGTTGTTCAGGTTATAAGTTGAATCACCATGTGACTGGATTTAATTTGTTCACATTGTTAAATTAGTCACAACAGGGGTTTTTTCTGGAAAATGACAAAAAAGTTGCAATCTGTGATCACATGATGCTGCAACCAATTGTAAATATGAGCCAGTTGCCAAATGCCTGAAATGTGATCATGTTATCTGTAGGGATAAGTAGGTCAGTTATAACTTTGAGGACAGGTGGTAACTTTTTTTCAATTTTTGTGTCATAATTTCAAATGGTCATTAAGCAACTGATCATAAATTGAGGACTACCGATATATTGTGCTTACACTTCCATGCAATTTTGCTCCAGAGTTTACTATCAGTATTAACTATTAACCATTAGCTAAATTTAATTTGTTCATGATGCTGAGAATATAGATATTATCTATGAAAGTTGGCCTTTCCAAATTAACAAATAGCATATCCACTTTAATAGCTGATAAAAACAATAGAAGAGATTGAATATAACAATGTGTAAAACATTCTACATGTGATCTATTTTGTGAAGGAACAACTAATTTTGAGTGGTCCAACTTCGAAGTGAAGTATACATATATTGGGTATTTTGTCCATATGTGAAGCAAAATAGAGTTGTTCTATCCCAGAAGTAATTTGGGGCAGAAAGAATAGGGACAAATTCAAGAAAATAGGTAGCTAATGGGAAGGAAGAAAAGTACACAATAATTGAGAACACAGATGGGCCAATGGCAAATGACACACATGAATAACTGCTGAAAAGAGAAAGGGAACAATATAAAAGTAGACCACAATGGGAGATAAAAATTTCTACTGCTCAGTGCAATATTTGTTAAGTTTACCCCATTTACGACCTTTCTAGCCACAATTGTTAAGTGAATCACTGCAGTTAAGTTAATAACATGATTATTAAGTGAATCTGGCTTCCCCACTGACTCTGCTGGCCAGAAGGTTGCAAATGGATGATCACATGACCCTATGACACTGCAACTGTCATGTATGAGTCAGCTGCCAAGCATCTGAATTTTGATCATGCGATCATAGAGAAACTGCAATAGATTTAAGTGCAGAAAATGATCATAAATCAATTTTTTTCAGGGCTGATGTAACTTTGTAGTCACTAAATGAACAGTTGTAAGTCAAGGACTAGCTGTACATTAACCCTGCCCTCTTCATGTTGCCTAGATTTTGTTTCATCCCAAATCCAGAACAAGATGAGAAGGTCTTAGTTAGGTAACTTTCAAATTATTGCAATCTAGAAGAGATTTTATTACATTTTTAAAACGTATGAATTACAAAAAGCTTTCAATGCAATACAGTGCTGCCCTAACTACTATCAGATCTTAAATTATTCAATTAGTTTTCATTACAAAAAAATCAAATCTGCCATCTGCTGGTGAAGCAATTCAGTTAGATTTTTGAAATATATCTAAAAAAGGTTTCACATGTAAGGATGGAATGAGCAATTGTATGCAAATTAATGAATATTATGTCCCTAAACCCTCAGAGCCACAGCAAGCATTTCTTTTGTAGACTCCAGTATGCAGGAAGTGATTTTTGAATTAAACACTGAACTAACAGAAGTTGATTTATGATTGCTAGAATTGTGTACTGCTTTCAGCTGAAGAATTACAGAATTATCAGACACTTTTGTACCTTGTGTTTTAGTTATTTTGGCTTTACAAGATAGCAAGCCTTGGAACCATTGATACATAATGATACTATAGATACTACAGAAATATAGCCTTTCAGTCTCACAATTTTGTTTCTGGAAAATCTCTTTTCTCAGTCGATCTAATTCTAACTTAATATTATTCAGCTTTCGAGTTGGTTATTCTAGCTTCATGGCACTAACTTGGCCTTCCAGGCTGCATTTTATCCCAGTTTGCTGACTTCCTACTTTTTCTGTTCTTGCACCTAGAAAACAACTATCTTTACAAACCTGTTTCTTCCCCAAGCCCCAATTAGTTGCACTTACACAATCTTGCCCTCCCCACCCCCATTTGACAGGGACAGTTCTGCTACACTTAAGGGTCTGTCACATTGGCCGACGGATGCAAAACGTTTGTAAAAAGGACACATCGGATGAGAAAATGTTCCATCCGTTGTTATCCGCTCTCAAAAGTTCCACGAATTTACATAACCAGAGCGGACAACAACGGAAAGGAACGGACGGGGGAGGATGTAGAGGGGATGTAAAACGGATGCTCCACGGGGGCAGGCACAGCAAAGGGACATGCAGCGGAAAGGCGGATGAAGAGCGATCCGAGCAGTATAAGCGGAATGCCAGAGTGGAACCTAGCGGATGCACAGCGTTCACGTGCGCAATCAGGGGGAGGATGCATTGCCGTCAGCCCACGGATATAAAAGGGAAGCAACTCGCACCGGGTTCAAATAACATTCAGAGAGGAAGCCTGCTTGTCCAGAACACAGCTCCAGCCAGCCAGCCAGCAAGCCAACAACCATGGTGGAAGAAGAGAAAGCACGCTCTGCAATCCTCTGCTGACGAAAGAAATACCGACACAAGGACCAGGCGGCCACGCATCAATCCTCCACCACCTGGCCCTGACTCCTGCTTCTACTTAGGGGCTATTCTGCTTGGTGGCTGATTCTTTTTGTGGTGCCTGAGCTTCCTGCTGGCCGCTGGCTGCTCCTGTGCTGGTACTTTTGCTGGTTGCTTTACTCTGCTTGGTGCTGGCTTCCTCTGCTGGTGCTACTCATGGCTGTGCGTGCTCTGGTGCTGGTGCTCTGCTGGTGCTTACATCGTCTGGCTGCGCTGCTTCCTGGTGCTGGTGCTTCTGGCTGCTCTGCTGCTGGTGCTTACTCTATCCTTTCTTGCTGGCGCTGCTGGCTAGCGTCTGCTGGTCCTGCTTGGTGCTCCTTGGTTCCGCTGGTGCTCCTCGGTCCCTTGCATGGTGGCTTACTCTGCGCTGCTGCATGATCCTGGTCTGCTGCGTGCTGGTGGCTGCGGTCCTGCTTTTTGCGCTATACTGTTGTTGTTGCTGCTGCTGCTCCTGGTAGTGGAGGAGCAGTGCCTCCTCAACCTCGAAGCCCTCTGATGAGGCCCCATATGGCCTTGCAGAGGAGAGGCATCATGACGCGTGGACGGAGATGGAGGCAATACCATTGTGAAGAGGAACATGAGGATGAGGTGCTGGAATGGCTGAGGGAGAACGAGTATGCTACGGCGGAAGGGACAAGGCTCTAATTGAGACAAAAAAAGAGAGCAGGCTAGGCTTGGAGAGAGAAGGCGGAGAGCCTGGGTACACTCGGCAGGCTGCTCCTCGCTGGTCGTAGCACATGCCAATCATGTAATCGGCCTGCCCTCCAGAAGTCCTGGCTAGGCCGGTCAAGCTCACTGGACCGTCTTACGAAAGACCCTAACGTGATGGCCAAAGTGCAGCTTCTTGGAGGGTGAGGTCCGCACTGAGGAAGCCCTTTCTGATTAAACATCCTCAAGGCACAACAGACGCAGAGAGCCAGTCCTCTTTGCTGGCCAAGAGTCAGTCCTGTATTCCAGTGCAGGTATGTGAGCCGGCCCACGACTGGAGAACCCCCGATCAGCTGCCTCCCCGTGGCGAGCGCGTGGAGGACCCTGACACGTGGGATGGAAGGAAAGGCACTGTCCACCACGGCCAAACCCATCCCCGCTCCCTCCATCAGAAAAGGCAGAGAGCCAACCCGGAGGGCAGAAGCCACACTGTCCTGCTGGAGATCAGGGACAAACATCAGAGCAGCGTAGATCTCCTCTCTCAGCTGGTACATATACCCATCGACGTCCCATGCATCCTTCCCCAAATGCAAAGCCGTTCACCTGACCTAACGTAACGCAGACCTCTCATGACATGTCAGAATCACGTACCAGGTGATGAAGACAGGATCACTGGTCTTTCTCCTCCCTCCAGCCTCATCCTGAAAACTGCTTCCCACCGGATCCAGGCCTGCTCCTTCAGACAGGTGATGTACTTGGCCCTCCCAAGGCTTTCACAGGCCCCACCTACCAACGGCAACCGGCCTAACAGGAGTCCAGCCGCAAAGGGTAGCCTTCCCCAGCCAAGCAAACATACAATCATTACGCCACCGTGACTGATGCACACCAATGCCAGCCCGACCACCAGGATCCACCCATGCCACAGATGCCAACCCACAGGCCTCACCTCGCTCAGCTGCAGACTCAGACACCCACTACAACTCCTCCTTATCCTCCTCACCCCACAGCCTAATGCCGGCCTCAGAACATCTGTCATCGGTAATTTGGGGCTGAACCATGTCTCTGGAGGAAGGGGCTTCTCAACATCACAGGAACTGAGCCAGCTCTCTGAAGAGCTTCACTCCACACACCTATCTCTCCTGTTGTTCCTCAGACCGCACTCAGCACCAGCTTCCACGTAGGCATGGGACCTTCACAACATTGAGATGGATCACGTGTCCAGTGTCCTGAGCACCTGGAAGCTCATGAAAGATGACCAAGAGACGTGCAAGTGGAGAACTAGAGACTGGGTGGCTAACCTGTTGCTTATCATCTTTAAGAACTTGGTCATTTTTCTTTTACATAGCTTGTTATTATAAGATTATCTTGATTCACACACTTGCTTCATTTATTTTAGTAAATGAAGTTTGCTGGAAACTTTAGAAAATGGTTTAAGCTTTGCATGCTTGTGGGATGGGTTAGGAATAGCAAGTGGGATTGGGGCAGGGATACCTTTGGGGATGGGTAATAGCTGTGGGATGGGTTTAGGAATAGCTGGTTTTGGGATGGGTAATAGTGTGGGATAGATAAACACTCCAGAGCAAGCATGGTGGAACTGTTAGTCCCCTCCCAAGGTGCCAATCAGGCAACCTTTGGCCCTTTATTATTAATAATAGTAATCATTGATCCACGATTTCAAACATAACACAATCTTTATTAAATGCCCTGTTCATTGTAGGTGTGATGAGACAGGCTGAAGAGAAGCATCCATTGTAAGCATCTATAATCCTGTCTTGCCACCCACTGCTCCAGCTGGGGAGTTGCACCAGGTGTTTCAAGGAGTTGCACAGCTTCTTCGCTTCACGTGAAGCTCTGTTGGGGCCTTGCACATCGCACAGTGTACAATATCAGGTTTTCGCCCTTAGCCATCCATTCCCCAGGCCGATGTCCCCATTGCTCTTGTGGGAGGTTCCGAGCTGTTCTGCAGACTGGGTAGTAGTGTTGTGCATGGAGATCTCCTGGTGCAGGATGTAGCAAAGCTTCCATGATCCTCCTCAGCAGGTCTGTGGCGATGCCTGCATGGTGGTGAGAAGTACCTGGAACCTGTTGCCAGGATGCCAAAGGGTTCTCCCACCACCCCCTTTCCCTGGACAGTCTGTAGTTGAAGATCTCTCTTCATTCGGGTGAGGAGTTTGGAGTTGTAGGGCTTCATGAGGTAGGTTCTGAGGGAGAAGGCGTCATCCCACGATGAGTTGCGTTCAGCACTCCTTGAGGACAACTCTGTATACACCTGGGCATTCTGAAGATGAGCCGTTGCCTGAAGCATCGATGTACATGAACTTGTAGTCAGCATCGACCATGCGAAGGAATGAGTGTGCTGAAGAAGCGCCTTGGAGGTTGAAAATAAGTGGACCCGACTTGGTGTGGTGCTTTGCAGGCCACGTGCTTGCCATCTATGCTCCAAACGGTGTTTGGGAAGTTTCCACTCTGAAGTTACCCACCATGCTCTGCAACTTTTCTTCCATCCTTCTTCAGTGGAGCGGCCACTGGAGCTCTATGGTCAAGCTAACACTGTCCCATCGGTCTATTTCTTCGATTGATGGCCTGCACCACTTCGTCTGAACCCAATGGCTGCATGGTGTTGTGTGGCACCCTCCAGCGTGACTGCCTCGCTCTTGTAGCGTGCGTCACACAATCCCTGATGGCACCAAGTGGCGCGAGAGTCAATGACCACTTTGAGCCAGGCTCAGGTCCTAGGCGTGCGAAGGTTGGTACTGCTGCTTTGTCAAACTGGGTGTCAGCCGTCCACAACTTTGTAAACTTGGAGCCAATCCTCATGAAGTTCTGGAATGCACGAGTGTCTTCGTTCCTGAGCCTACCACATCAGCTTGTTGTACAGTGCCGTACTCTGCTTTCTCGCCCGATCCATTTCGACGCCAGACGCTTCTTGGCCGCCTTCCTTTTCCTTCCCATAGAACAGTTGAAAGAGCTGTAGATGGCTTCGTCCACTGTTGCCAGAACGATATGGCTGGCTCCAAAAGGAGTGTGTTACGATCCATGGTGAGACATCAATCGGATGCTGTGAAGAACAAGAGCAGAGATGAAGGCTGCAGAGGTCTGCACGCAGGGCGTGCTTGGACTGAAAGTGAGATCCAGGTGAGTTGCTCCCCCTCTTTTTATAGAAATATATAGGTTTTCCACTAGTGTCCTTTTGCATCTCTAGACATCTGCAGAAATCTAAATATCCGAAGATAGCATCCCTCAATATGAACGTTTTTTCCTTTATGCTTTGTATGCGAGCTGCATTGCTTTCAATCTTTCTCGTCCATGCTACTACACTTTGTGTCCATTCCTCGTCGTTTTCGCTTGCCTCCTGTGTCGTTTTCCGCTGAGCGGATGCAGAGTTTGCGCTGGAAATGCGAGTTTGTGCGGATGCGCAGCGGGTGCCTCCGATATTAGTGACGCGTAACGGATGACGATGGATGTAGAACGTGATGTTCCATATGCTTGCGGATGCAGAACGGAATGCGGTTTGGGATACATTTCGCTCAGAGAGAAGTTTGAACTCCAGTCGCGGATCTGGACGATGAGAGTAATGAAAAACGGACGCAGTGAGGTACAGACGGAAGCATGGGTTTAAGCCAAACGGATGGCAAGTGTTTCCTCCGTTTTACTCCTCTTTCCATTCCGTTGGTGCATGTGACATGGCTTTATCTTTTGCTAGACACTCTGCCTTAAGGGCTACAGCAGCAGCGCTGGATTACTCATGTCACAAATTTTTGCACACTGGCAAACCTTGTCCACCGCCTTCCCGTATTTTGATGCTAGTTTTGGTCTCCACCAATTTTCTCTTTACTGAGTTAACTGGACATTCATTCATTGCTAGAATAAGGGAAGATTCTTTGCTTTAATTCTTTGCTTTATTCGTTGAGATTTTATTAACTTTCATTTTCAATCCTTTTAAATTCTAACTTCATCCACTTTTCCTGGCTGACGTCATAAAATCACCTATTTAGAACAATTATATGATATTGCTGACTCTGTATTTAATCCTAGATGCTGCTGTTTCAAATTAAATATATCCAAAACAAAAATTCTTATTTTCCCTTCCAACCATTAACAGCTGCAAACACAGCATGATTAGTCTTATGATTAGTCTTCTTCATGATCTTTTTTAAAATCAGAACTCAGAACTATTTATTACTCCTAAATGAATATTCTAGATTGTTTTTTTCATATGTCTCTCCAATTCTCTAAACCAATATTTTTTATTTTTGTTCGTATATATAGGGTGTGGAAAACTGATTATTTCCAAAGAGATAGTAGTTGTAATTTTATGCTGAAATAATAGCCAGCTTTAAAAGTTAACACATTTAGCTGCTATGATAACATACTATATTGTGAATAAAAACTCCAGAGAAATGGTTTTCTTTATAGTTCATTAACTATCATTTCCATTGTAAATATAAAAAAACATGCATAAGATTATCCAATACTTTTGCTTATAATCCAAATTGGTTGGAAGAAGAATGCAACAACTTTCTTAGTCCAAAGAATATCATTTTAAATATATGTATGTGGTGGTAATATTGACCAACATATTCCTTTGTCTTATAAAGCAAATGGTAGCAGCATTCATTTCTATGTATATCTATGTAGAGAAAGAATGTGAAGGAAAAAACATAAGGATCCCAAATTACAAATCACTCCAAGCTATTATTAAGCACAGTAAACTGAGATATATTTATTTTAAAATAAATCTGATTTTTAAAATGGAATCACTCATATACCATGATTTAAACATGCTGGATAAATCATATGCAGCAAATATATGAATTATTCATATGATAGTACTGATATAGCATTGATAATATTACCTAGTTTGGATAATGAAATGTCTGCAAGAAAACAACTAATCTTAGAGAGCAACAAGGACCCCTAATTTCAACTCTAAGCTACAAATATTTTCTTTATTGATATGAATCATTCTTTCACCTGAAACCTTCTTAAGGGATTTTAGCTGTATTCCAATTATAGGGTCTCAAAGGAGAAGTACATAATTTTTTTAAATTGGCATTTAGTATTGAACTATATTTTTAGAGCTTGTTTCAGTGACTCTCGAATACCGTCTAGATGGAAAAAGAAAATCTCCTGAAAACAGTTTCAGGTGCACAAAATGAAACACTCTCAAATCAGAGAAGAAAAGATGGAGCAATAATAATGTGAGATAAGTTTTAATGGTAACTGAAAAATAGGGATTTAGACAAAGAATTTTCATTCCGTTTGCTGGAATGATTCACTTTGCTTTTCTTATTATTAACAAAAGATATTTTGTTATTAACTTTTTAAAGCCTATTAATAAATTGTATTTTCTTTTGTATTTTCTAAAGAAGCAGATGCATGGATATTAATTTCCTATGCAGAAACATAAATGTAGAAATAGATTTGAGTGTTATGATAAATTTTGCAGTTTTTCTTTAGATGTGTGACACCACCTTGAATATGACCATAACAAAGATTAAAGATGAAAAAATGGGTGGGATTTTACATTGAAAATCTGTGGGGAAATAATAAATAATACTTATTAATTAGCAAAGTTCTACAGGAGTGTGAAAAAAATCCAAACTCCTATACCTGCCAAATTCAATTTCTTATTTTGACTCCACTGCCTTCAGTTATTTGTAAAAATAATAAAAGCAAGCATGTAACAAGCAAGTTCAATAAATCAACATCTAGATCCAAAAAAAGACTAAGTTCCAGAATTATCACACGGCCGGGGGTATATATATGACATTATGTTATATGACATAGATGGTCACAACTCAGAACCTAGTTTTGAAGTGTAGCTACCTGTTCAGAACGATAAGCATTTATGAGAGAAGTACCAAATATATAGAATAGTATGTACACTCCTGGAAACTGGTGTTTTGAAATATCTCTGCCCCCTGCTTCCAGTAGCCATTCTGCAAAATAATTGTAAAGAGACACTTCTCATACAGTTAGAGGAAAATGACCTCGTATTAAATCTTGTCCAAAACAAGTTGCTGTTGGAACTCCAGCCACATGCCCAAAAAAGAGGGCTCTCTAACCTAAAAGCACTAAAATAAATATTTTGATTTTCCTATATAAATTATGCACTTTTCCTTCCCAATGGTTATAGGAATTCTCTTGTAAAATTTCTTAGATTTCCCTCCCCCCCCAAACAAATTATTTGCTCTGCCTTGGCAGGGGCACACCTGATAAAGGATCAGACAACCAGGTCAAAAAGTCTGTGAATCCTTGAAGTAAGTCAAAAATTTGCATCTTACCCCTGTGGCCTGTAGATGTTGCCTAAATTCATCCATTGTTGTGTTTGAGATACTCATGTCCCTGAACATTCCTTCCAATTTTGATGTGAACTGACATCCACATTCAGTCTGCAAAAGAAATAATTATTTCTAGCATGATTTAAACAGAGAAACCTCTTAGGTTGGCTATTTAGAATTTCAATACAAATATTTAAATAAATTTAAGGAAGTTATGAAAAAAACATGGTTCCAGTTACTAATTAATCAGCAGTAAATATCAACAGGCAATTACACTAATTTATACTTTGATTATCAGGCATCTAATTATTCTAATAAATTTTACTGAAAATAAGAATTTACTATTCCAATCTTTTAAAATTCAACATGGAATAGAGATTGGCAATATTCTGATTAAATCTCTCTAAATTAATGTAGTAAATATTCACTTAGCCCTTTCAAAGCATAAATCATACTTAAAATAACATTGCAGGTGCATATTAATTCAACCTCATACTACTAAAAGCAGGAATGCAAAATTTTATGGTTGGGGGATGGGGAAGCAATTTTAGGAGAATTATTTTTTTGGAAACATTAGCCCAAAGAATTCAACTGCTTCTTCCAAGGAAAGGGGGGAAAGCATGGTCTGTAGATATGGAGGTTATTTGCAGCTTGAAGAAAAATACTTCTCTATCCACTAAGATTCTTTCATAGTCTACAACAGGGGTGTCAAGCTAAAGGCCCATGGGCCGGATCCAGCCCATGGGATACTTAGATCTGGCCCACAGTGCTGCCCTGAAAACAGTGAAGGACCACCTCATAGTACCAGCCAGCTAAAAGTGACTTGGGAGGGCCATGACCCTTCCGAGCTCCATTTTGGCTGGCAGAGCACGTGGGCCACCACGGGCATCCCTGATACGAGTGACGTCAAACTGGCCATGGCCACCCTGGGCCCGAGGTGAAACACAGCCTTAAATGAAATTGAGTTTGACACACTCCTGGTCTACAATGACAACTCTTGCATCATTTCCCATTTTTCCAGTGTAAATGCATATTCAATGTTCATAGGAAGCAAATATCTTAATTTTATCAGCTTTAGATTTTTAATGTATGACTTATTTATGTTATTTTTAGTAAGTGCCCATGGACTTATGTTAAAGACAACCCACAATAGCCTTAGGAGGTCTGCTAAACTGAGAAAGTGTGACTAATAAAATGTGTTGAGATTTCATGGCTGAAAATGGATTCAAACTTCGATCCTCAGCCTTCATATAACTTCTTAGCCACTCTACCACAATGACTTAATAATTCTTTGCTGAGAAAAACAAAATGTTTGAACTAAATATACCTTGCTTAACATTGTATAATATTTACAATTAATTGAACAGCTAATTACACTGCCATTTTATCCCAGCTGTTATCAAAAATTAAAGCTAAGTGGAAAAGTCACTGAGAAATTGTTACACTGCTCTTACCTTTAGCTTAGATATCATGTTTTCTCAGAATCATCTGAAACACTCTTGATTGTCAGAAGCCTCCTTGCTAAGTGCTGCTTATATATATCGTTCAAATACATTCTTTTTCTTGCATAAATCTAAACAAAACATTGCTTTGTCCAATATAGTCTCCACCTCTTGCTCAGTTAGCTATAAAGATTAAAACAATAGGCAATATATCTTCAATGTTAGAATAGTCAATTTTTTTGATAATATAAATTTTTTATATATATATTATATATATATATATTTATAATATATATATATATATTATAGACACACACCAACACACCAAACTCCATACAGAAGCCTGATGATGGCAGATGAGATTCAGCTGAAACGTTGCTCCCACTTTAAAAGCACTACAATGACGTGGGATAATACCCGAAGGAAGCTGCAGATATATATACAATATACATATACACATATATATATATATATATTTTTTTCTGATATTATTTCTGATATTCTGATATTGTTATATTATTTCTAATATAAATAAATAAAATAAAAAATATAATATAAAAAAAATAAATATGACTTATAGAAAATATTTCTCAAAAACTAAATTATCTGCTGTTAATTTAGGCAGGGATTGAAAAAACAGGTTATAAGATTATCTGATTCAGTCTATTTATGAACAAAACAAAAATCAAAACTCTATAAATATGAGACTAAGATTTATAAGGTTCACCTGTAATGAAATAATTCTTAATGTTTTAGTTTTGAATCTTTAAGTTACTTAAAAACTATGATGCCAGTCTTTGTTTTCCATGAAAGCTAAGAACCAGTACCTTGAATTGTACCTAGAATCAAATGGTTATTAGTGCAGCTCACAATTAGAAGTGTATGTATAAGTGAGACCAGCTGAGCTTCCAAGTAGTCACGGGCCAAGGGCATCTTCTTGTAAATGAATTGTATTCATCCCAATTATGATGCAAGTAAGCACAGAGTGACTGTAAGCAGGGCCTCCCAATGCACGAGGTGGATATAACTGGTGCATATGGCAAAGTGCTAGAAAAGGTCCAGCTGCCACCTGCTCTTCAAACACGGAGCATGAAATTGTGCATTGGTTTGTTGCAGCAGTACTACCCTATTGAGAACCAAAGTTTTAAAAAATCTCCATACTCTGGGTTCCACAACTCCCAAACATTCATTCTTACAAGAGATGAATCTTGACCTCTTCTCCATATATAGGTAAAATCCCTGCAGATCCGAACCTCATTAGCACTGAAGGATCCGGATCTGAGCTCCACCAACAGAAAATCATTAGCATATTGATGATAGCTAGCTCTGCCAATGAAATATAATTCTTAACTCAGAGCAGAGAGCGAACCAAACCCTGAGGCATTCTGCAAAGCAATTGGCACTATCTGCCCCGCCTCAAATCATATAATCATTCCCGATAATAATCCTGAACCAGCCCTGGAGGAGAATCACCATGCCTCCTACCCATGGAAAAAGCAAGCTCAATGCTGCTTTCTTAAAATATTACAGATCTGAAAACTAACCAAAAGGGATCAAAATAATGCAATTCTTTCAAAATGTGATAGCAAAGAGAAAGATATGAGGATGGAGTAACTGAAAGGCAAAAGAGTTACATCAGTCTTCAAATAAATTAGAGTATAGAAATACATATTTTGTTTGCTGTTTTGTCAGAAAAACTGCATAGTTGTAATAAAAAGTATACTTACTCCCTTGACTCCTTTTTTTAGCTTATCATCAATAAATAATGAGAGATACTCTGGAGATCTAGAGTTGAGGTTAAGGAAATATTCAAAATCACCCGCAATTGTTTGTTTGAAGAGCCTGTCATTATTAAAAGATTCTTGAAGGAAGCGATCAAACCTACTCTTCAAATCCAGTAAGCCCTTAGAACAACAAAGCATATTATTTTTTTAGATTTCTACTACATTCTAAATGAAAATCATAGTCACTATTATTTTGGAACTTATAGGACTGATAATTTTTACTGTCGCCAAAAATTCTTTAACTTGGATGCTGAAATTTCCCTGCCTATTATCCTATCACATCTTATATTTTTATAGATATATTGTTCTTGCAGTACCATAATAAAACAAATTAAGGCTTGATAAGTATCTCTTAAGACAATTTATGTCCTTCTCAGACTCTTCTGGGGATAATGACTTGGGGTTCATTCTCATGAACTGAATCTTCAGTGCACTCTACTCCACACCATTTTTACAATCACAATTATTCAAGCTGAGTTCTTGAGAATGGGAATCCCTTCACTCCAATAAAACCATTATTATCATGTAGAGGTAAATTATATGACTAATATTTGCAGAAAATAATGCAATATCTTGTTCAAAAGATCCTGCATTGTTTTGTATGTTTCTGAAGATGGAACAATTGTCTCCAAAAAGCTAAAAAAATTTCAAGGAATGCCTTCTTAGGAAGAAAAAAAACACCTAATAATTCAAACTCTAGAAATCATAAAAGCAAAAAAGAATATCAGGAGATTCTGATGTTATACTATGCTTCTGAATGATATATGCTGTATTGCTGGGCTCCTGTTACTAATATTAAGATATGATTACTGATTAAGGCTGCTTTTTGTTTTAGTGTTTTTCTTGTTCTTCATTCCCTAATATATTTAAAATATCCCCAAAAGTATATCTTCAGGAGAAGATGAGGTGAATCATATTTATTTTTGATTTAGAATTTACCCAAAAAGCAGCACTCATGATGCCTATAAATTATTATAGGCACTCATGATGCCTATAATAATCTGCTTCTCTTCCTGTGAAAAGAGGTCTCTCGAAAAGCTTTGTTTCTCGAGTAAAAAAAGAATTTCACTGAAACAGTCAGTCAAAAGGTGCCTTAAACCACTGGACAAATTAGCCAGAAATTCAGACTAGGAAAGCAGTTATATCCAACATACTTCTAACTACCCCTAGACAAACAGAGAATTACTGTGGACTCAAGTATATAAATGCAGTATCCTCATTTACCATCAGTTTAGAGAATCTGGTCAATTTACCATCAGTTTGGAGAATCCATTTACCATCAGTTTAGAGAATCTTCAGAGTGAAACTTTCACAAACTAGTTTAGAGAAAGGTTTCAGAGGAATGAAAATGGGAGCTATGAAGAGATTTTTGACTGAAATATTTTGTGCACCTAGCATGAATCATATTAAGAAGCGGTCTAGAGAATTATTTTCTCCCTTTCAGATAAGCTGATGTCTCATGCTGTTTACTGAAAGTGAAAATATTTTTATTTTTCTTTGCCTGAAAGGTACTTTTCCAAAAATTGGACTTTGTTTTTTTTCTTTGAAAACATTTCACTTCTCATCCAAGAAGCTTCTTCAGTTATAAATAGCTAGTGGAGAATGGAAGCATTTATGTTCTTTGCAGACATCTGGTTGTTACCACTCTGAGGGTGCTATAGATAATTTTGACATCTTTGTCAAAATTGAACAATCGTCCCTCAACAGAGGGAGAGGGATATAACACCACCTATCTCCTGTTTACCACAGTCCTTTCAGCAGTCCCAAGACGTTCCACATCCATTTACACTCTGACTCAGATGACTCAGAGGATACAGAGAAACCCCAAGTGGCCCCAATGATTCTCAAGAACTAACACGCAGATAACTGCAAAGGATATAAATCCTTCCATTCTCCACCATTGAGTTCGAAGTGAATTTTCTTGGATGAGAAGCAAAACGTTTTCAAAGAAAAAAAGTCCACTTGCCTTTTGAGAAAAGCTCCTTTGGATGCTTTTCATCCTCTTGACCTGGATGATTGAGAATCTCCACTGATATTTTGATTTGTGACTATTTTTTTAAATGCTGTTGTAAATTGAAAGTTTATTCAAAATGCCTCCCTTGGATTAAAATTATAAACCTTCTAAGATTTGATAGGAAATCACTTTTCTGAGAAATCTCTGTTCAGAGTCATTAAAAAACTTTATCTCAAATGAAAAAAATGAGCTAATTTAAGAAACCAATAAAAAGTATTAAAATGTAAATACATACTATTTAAATTTTAGGGGGAAATGATTCTCAATCATTTCTCTTATCTCGACTATGAAACATTGCTAAAGCAGTACTTGAATTATGTAAGTACACTTCGACTAAAGGAAACATTTCCATCATAAGAAAAAACGAGTATTTAAAGGCTTTGATTACCTGAATATAGTCCACTGGGTTCTTTCCTTCACCTTCTTCAGACACAAGTGCTTTACCTTGTTCCCTCAAATAGGTACTCATACATTCGCACATTGTCTTTAAACCATTTGGGACACGACTAAATAATTTGTACATACATGCAAGATCTGCAGTAAATATATACATAAATGTTATATGATCTACTACGAATATATTTGTATCATTACACAGCAAATAATCCAAATATGATATTTCTGATGTTTCACTAAATTCTCCAATTTTCCAGAAGCAGGTTTTCTTGATGATAGCCCTCTCCATCTGAAATCAACTGCTTTGCTTCTTTTTTGTAATCATTTTGTAAGTGGATCATAAGCTTCCTAACAGACAGGAAACAGCAGGTGAAGCTAGGCAGAATCACATCTGATACCTGTACAATNGGTGAAGCTAGGCAGAATCACATCTGATACCTGTACAATTAGCACAGCCCCCCCCCCGCCCAAGGCTGTGTTCTCTCTCCACTTCTCTTCTATTTACCAATGACTGCATCTCAAATGATCCATCTGTTAAAGATACAACAGTGATTGGTCTCATTCGAGACAACGATGAATCCACATACAGATGGGTGGTTGAACAACTAGCTTCGTGGTGCGACTGGTACAATCTTGAACTGAATAAAATCAAAACTGTAGAAATGGTAGTTGACTAGGGGAAACCTTCCCATACTACTACTTCGTACAATACTAGACAACGTACTATCAACAGTAGAGATCTTCCAGTTTCCAGGTTCAATCATATCTCAAGACTTAAAATGGACACTTAACATCAAAAATGTCATCAAAAAAGCACACAAAAAATATTCTTTGTGCCCCAACTCAGAGCTCAAAATGCCCAAGGAACTGCTGAAACAGTTCTACAGAGGAATTACTGAGTCCATCATCTGCACCTCTATAACTGTCTGGTTTGGGTCTGCAACCCCAACAAGACAGACACAGACTTCAGAGATTAATTAGGACTGCAGAAAAGACAATTACTACCAACCCGCCTTCCATCGAGAACCTGTATACTGCACGAGTCAAAGAGAGCTGTAAAAATATTTACAGACCCTCAGATCCTGGACATAAACATTCAACTGTTTCAAGTTTTTTCCCGAACGCCATTACTCTGCTAAACAAAAATTCTCACAACACTGTCCAACTATTTACTAAGTCTGCATTACTATTATTACTAATCTTCTCATCGTTCCTATCACCCATCTCCTCCCACTTGAGGCTGTATGACTATAAGTTTTTTGCATCCTTATGATTTATACTGACTGTTTCCTAGTATGATTTGATTGCTTATTGTAAGCTGTGACTATCATTAAGCTGTGACTACCTTATGATTCTTGACAAATGTATCTTTTCTTTTTATGTACACTGAGAGCATATGCACCAAGACCAATTCCTTGTGTCTAATCACACTTGGCCAATAAAGAATTCATTCATTCATTTATTTTGAAATCATCTGGATTGTCTCAATTAGTATCCACCCATATGGGGCTTCACTATTGTTGCAGACAGCACTGCACAAACTTACCTTCTGTTTTTCCATTTTTCAACATGTGAACTAGACCAGAATTTTCCATTTCCACTATGGTCTTCATATGCTTGGAAATAAGCTCCCTCTCAACAACTTTGACAATTGGCTCTTCTGTTGATTTATCAAGACAGTGCATCACACGTTCTATTTCTTCGTTAATTCTAGCTTCTACTTTCTTTATATAAACTGAAGCACTATTTTCTGCTAAAAATTTCTGACTTTCCATCTGTAATAAAATAAAGAGAAATAGAACACTATATAAAACACTACAGAAAGTAAATCAAAACCCATTCAGTCGGTCTTAGTAGTAATTTCTTAAGGGACTAAATCATCACTCTACTACTGTGTTAACTCTTGTATCTGCCATGCATTAATATACACCAATGCTGATTATCATCTAAGGCAAAGGCTCATTGAACACAGGCTCATGTTCAGAACAAAGGGAAAATCTGAAGCAAGAACCACTCTGTTAAGGGCCAATAACAATTTTCCAGTCTGGTATTTTTTAATCTGGAAATAAATAACTGGAATTTGTATATTTGGATGTGTGGGTATTCTTATTCCCATTTGTAAATACTGAAAAGCAGCATTGTACCTGAAAGAATTCTGCTGACATCTCCAGAAATGGAGCTTCAAAGTCTTCTTCATAGACTGATCTTCCTTCAAGGCCTAGAATCATTAACATCTGGCAAGCATTTCTTATTGCTCCTCTGTCAAAATAGTAGAATTTACAGAGTAGGTTAATTTTAGTGAAATTAATATTTGCAAACTATTCAATAAGTGTTTTCTGTAATATTTCCAATACCTATTCTGTTTCACACAAAAGTAAATGCTATACGTATCACAGCTCTCAATAAATGAAGTAGCTAGAATAGTACTGAGAAAGGTCTTTTTATTATCACCCAAAGGTATACAATCATTACGAAAGCCAAAATAAAAGAAAGAAAGAAAAAGAAATCAAGGCCAATTTTCAGAAAATTGTTTACTCCAATATCTACTGATGTGCATTTTAGAAATAACTTCATTTTATTCCTGAATAATAAATTAACAAGAAGTTTCCGGGTGCAATTCAGGGCACTAGTCTTCATCTTTAAAGCCGTATATGACATTCAGCCATGTTATTTGCAAGATTGCTACCCCCAATGGTTTCTGCACATCTCACCATACCTAGCATAATGGGCAAACTCTGAGTTCATTGAATGAAGCACTGTTACCTGGTAGGTCCTTAGAAGCATGCCCTCCTCTCTTTCATGGCAACTGCCTTGTGGGACAACCTCTTTTCAGGGATACCAACAGCCCTGACTTGTTGGCTTTTTGTAACTGGGGGTTAATTTAATGGAACAATGAGGTGGATATATGTGAATTGTTTGAAAAGAGGGGGCCTCAAGTTGTTTCTTTCAACAGATTAGTCATTATTTTATTCTTTTGCTGTCAAGAATTCCACTAGTTTGATAGCCATATAAGATAAAGTTGTGATTATATATTCAGCTGTGAATTACAAAGCAACTGAACTCAGTTGTTGTAGATACTGTGAACTGTGTAGATACTAGGTTGATCTCCCTCATAATACATCAAAACAACTAAAATATCAGAGTTGAAAAATGTAAATGAAATATGAGATTGAATTAAAAAAAACCAATAAAGTCTAATAGCAAAGAAGTGATTGAGAAGTAAAGTAAAAAAGCCCCAAGCCCATAGATTTATCAAAATGATGTCAGTGTAATTTATTTGTGGACACATACCTATCTACCACTTCTCCTTTCCGTTCCCTTGCAATCATGTCTAACAAAGTCTGGCGGAGATGATCTCTAATGCACCCGTACCGTACAACTTGATCTCGAAAAATTATTAATCCCAAATTGTAGACATTTTCCACATTGTTTTGTTGTACATACACACGGTCCTAAAATCAAAGTACAAATACAAATGCAAGGCATCTATATAAGTTATCTATAGTAGAATCACTTAAATCTGCCTCAGCATCTATAAAATGTTTTCATTCAGTTTCTTACCAAAATATTGCATTCAATATTATCAAAATTACTCTTACATTTATTAAAAAAATATACTGGACAAATGTATTAATCATTATTGGGTTATAGTTATTTTAAATAGAACATAATGTACATGTGGCTTCACATGTATAAAACTACAATATCTGATTAAAATGCAATAAAAAGTGTAAAATTGTTTCAGATGCTACGATTACAACTGCAAAAAGAGTGACTACTTGGAACATTTCAAAGAGTGACCATTTGTGTCCTTTAGAGGAAGGCTAACATCCTTTTAAGTACTGTATGTAGTAAACAAAAGGATGTCACAACCTACTTATATTCAAATTTAATAACCTAATTAGAACCATAAAAATGGTAAAATAATTAGTCATTTACATTTCAAAGCCAATGAACAATTAAACTGGATGGTGCATGTTTGCCTATTAATCAGATAAATGACAAATTCATTTATTTATTCCAAGCTTATATGGGATGCTAACAATGTTTTAGCTATTAGGGTTGTGCAATGACCTGAATCTGAAAAACATGTTTTAGAATCTCTAGAATATGCATCAATGCGAAGATCATTATCTAGAAAAACATTTTTAGGTCAAAGGCATCTTTTTCTTAGAATTAGTACAGCTTCTTTAAAAATATTAACAAGTGCAATGTGGCTGTTCCCATATACTCCAAATCACTACTTAGCTACAAATCTGCATTTCTGCCAAACTTTATTAGTTGTAATCCCAACCTCAATAAATAAATACTTCCTTACATTTCACTATATGTGGAACTACTTAATGCAATACAAATGTGGAAAGTTTCTCCAATATATTCAAATCTTCCAGGCTAGGGATAATAAAAACTGAACACTAAATATATAAATCAGGCTCAGCAAACTCATTTTTGCAATCTCTTAATCCTTAAAGTAGTATTCTTTTAAATGAAAACAAAAAAGAGGGACAAGACATAACCCAGGATAATTAAAACTAAACAGATATTTTTTATTGTTATATGCTGTCTTCAGGGTTGACATATACAAAAATAGATTAAAGATATAAATTCAGAAAACAAACAATATGTAATAATGAGGAAGAATATAAAAGCCATGTGCCAAATAATTTATTTTTAAAACCAGATAAAATATATAAACAAAAGTTTTTTCCTCTGTGTTAATTATGTTAGTTTGTATCAATTTTTCCAACAGCATGGAGTAGAAAATTTTTGTATTTTAATTGACCATTTTTGTAACCAGAATTTCAGATTTTACTTACCATATACATCAGAATATCTCTAATCATCACCATTGCTGTCTGGTGATCATTCCATGCTTGGTTTAATGTTTGAAGAAAATTGTTATTTAATGAGTTTAATACATCTTCTCGCACCTGCAACAAAATATTTAATTAAACAAATTGTTTAATATAGATCAAAGGTGGGCATTTATATTCTGCATTATCTAGAATGAATGAGGTCAAACACTGACTTTTGGAAAGGGGGACTTAAGGGAGAAAATATAGGGAATATTTTTCCAACTCTGAATTCATTAAGTAGTTGTATATAGAGAGAAAGCAAATAATATCTGAAGCAGGAAAACACTAATGACCTGAAGGATTCTGCTTTCCTGACAAATAGACAAATGCATGCAGTTCATAACTACTATGGGACTACTGCTCCGTCAGCCATTTCATTTTTCCTATTACTGACCCTCTGAATATGAACAGATGAAGAGAAATTTCAAAGTTCCCCAGATGTGATTATTTTGTGAGAATACCACATGCCAACCATTTGAAAAGGATTAGCAATTTTTCATTATAGTTTGGAAGGATTTATATTTTTTACATCATCTGGTTGTTAACATTCTGAGTCATTGGGATCACTTGGGAATTTATCTGAATTCACCTGGATAAGTGTGTAAACAGGTGTGGAACCTTCTCGGGATGGATGAAAGGACAGGTTGCAGTCTCAAGAAGGTTTCACATCCAAAGTGTGAAATAAGGTTTTACACTCTTATTCACGTGACTCAAGAGGATACAGATAAACTCCCAAGTGGCCCCAATGACACTCAGAGAGCTAACAAGCAGAGGATTGCAGGGAATATAAATCCTTCCATTCCCCAACAGTCAGTTAAAACTGAAGAAGATTCTTGGATGACAATTGAAATGTTTTCAAACAAAAAAAACCAAAGGAAGTCCAGTTGTCTTTTGGAAGAAGCACTTTTGAGATGACCATGACTTAGATGATTTAGAATCTCCATAGACTACTATTTTTCTCTTTCATCAGCTACAATTACCAATCTTCTTTCATTCTATAAAATCACCAACAAGACAACACACTGGAAATATAAAACATGCTGAAGCCAGCAACCCATCCTAAAACGCTAGTGTCCCACTGGATTGTATTGTGCCCAAAAGGCAATCTTTCTGTTGTGTTTTAGGATGTTAAAAGGGTAAAACAGGCAACTTAAATTTTGCAGAAGTTTAAATATGCACAGAAGCTCTTTAAAAAAACCCAAAGCTCATAAACTGGGCTCTTTTTTTGCATTTTAAGGAGCCTAATGTATCAGTGTTACCCTTTAAATTTTCTGCAAAACAAAATAAAAAAGATCAAGAAAAATCCAGATTCCAACATTTGAGTTCCTTAATCCACCAACATTACACTATCATCAATCATGTTCTGCATTCTCCAAGCAGACAAGAAATGTACCAAAGCCAAAGTATGCTTGTCTCTATCTAAAGACAGCCAAATGTTCAAAGAACATATCACTTTCCACGTTTTCAGTACATTATTATTGCATTCAGATACCTTATTTATAAGATGCTCCGTAACCACTTCTCGTAATCCAGTGTATAATTTTTCTCCATGTTTATGTAATACCATAGTATATGCATTTCTATACAGTTCTTCAAAGCTGAGACCACTATTGTTCTTACGCTGAATTTCTTGGATTGCATTTTTCAATAGATCCCAAATGCTGTTAACATATTTTTCATCCATGGTCATCTGTATGTGGACATAAAAAAAGTACAGTTAAGAGTTTATTAATGTCAGGTTTTCAAAACATATTTCCTCTAAAACAGCTAAAGGGCCAAATTTGCCTAAAAGGTAGATGCTACATTTTAGAGAACTCCCCACCACCAAAAAAAAGATAGAATGTGTGTGTGTAGATAAGTACAGACAAAATTCCTGTAATACTGCTCAGCTTCCCTGCCTCTTCAATTAGATTCTCAAAACCACTGAACACAATCTTGCAAAACAATGTATGCTACTGAGCATATATAAGTATACAAGAGTATGGTCAGCACAAAATTTTAACATAATGTCCTTTGTATAAAATTGTCTATAAAGTTACCCATCTCATTTTCATATCCAGACATTTCATTCTCTTAACATATAACTATGCATTCTAGAAAAAATATTGCAGAAATATGGATTCAGCTAGCACAAAACTAGAAATGTCTCGTTTGTCATAAGTTCCAGTGAGTTCAATTTTTTCCTCCATGATATCTAGGCCATGGACTCTGTTGTGCCTCCTTAACTGGGATTGACCTCCTTAATTGAGATTGGTTTTAGAAAATGATAAAACTAAATAAACATAAGTGAACTTAGAAGCTAATAAAGTCAGTCCTAGCTAATACTTGGATTATGAAGAAACAGCAGGTCTGTTGGCTAGACAGAAAAGTTGAAGAATCATCCTAGAAATAAAATGGCAAACAATGTCCACATATGTATAAAATTATGTAGTATATTTATGAAAGCCCTAGGAATCAAGCCTAACTTGGAAGAGATTTTATATTTTTAACTGAGAATAGGGTCAAGCATTGAGCCATTTTTCCCTTTCTTTTGCCAACAGAAGAATGGTGTGAGTAAAGGAGATCTAAAGGCCATCTGCTCGAAAACTAGGTTTTCTTGTACAGTTGGTTGATGACTGAGAACAAACTGCCAATCCTCTCCCTATATATTTTCCTATACCTGTCTTTTTGATTGTTCTGCCTTCTGCAGTCCCTCACTCTTTCCAGCCGACCTTCACCAACTTCTTCCTCCTGCTGCTGCTGAAGTGGGTTTGGGCGAGGCAACTGCTGGCAGTGGCACCTCCCTGAGATCTTGGAAAGGCCACACACAGCCAATAGCTGTCTCATGAAGAACGGTGGGGGGGTGAGTCTTGCCAAGAGCAGAAAGAAGATGGTGGCAAAGGTCAGCTGGGGGTAGCAGAGACAGGGTGACAGGAAAGGAGAAATGTAAGCTGACACAAACAGCAGAGAAGGCAGGGGAGACAGGCGGATAGGATAGTTGAAGTAAAGGTTAGCAAGGACAGAAGTGTCAGGTCCTCACCTAACAAGGTTGGAGTCCTGCCCTAATGACCATAACAGGGACTATTGCTAGTAGAGTGGCACAACTTCTGTCACTAAGTGGTGAGGTTATGTGATGTCTCTGGACATCACTAGTAACTGCTTTGCACAGTGATAGATATTCCAGTTCTAATTAGAACTGATAAGTGAGGACTACCTGTATTTAATTTCAGTGGAGGATCCCGAGTTGCAACACTGAGGAAAAAAAAATCTCAGTATCTGCTTAATCCAATTTGTGGTTTTATACACATATTCTATCCTGATCTTTTCACTTTTCTGACTGAGAAACAGTTTTTCTAGCCTCTTAGTTACTTTAATTGCCTCTCTCTTTTCTCAAATGTGATTGTAACACTTATCTATCACATTCCAAATACAGGTAGTCCTTGACTCATAACAGCTCATTTAGTGACTGAAGTTACAAAGGCACTGAAAAAAATGATTTATAACCAATTTTCACACTTACAAGCATTGTAGCATCCCCAAGGTCATGTGATCAAAATTTAGATGCTTGGCAACTGACTCATATTCATGAAGCTGTAGTGCCTCAGGATCATGGAATCACCTTTTGTGACCTTCCAACAAGCAAAGTCAATGGGGAAGTCAGATTCACTTAACAACCGTGTTGGTAACTTAACAACGGCAGTCATTCATTTAACTAAGGCAAGAAAAGTCATAAAACTGGGGCAAAACTCACTTAACTGTCACACTTAACNCAACAGCAGTCATTCATTTAACTAAGGCAAGAAAAGTCATAAAATGGGGCAAAACTCACTTAACTGTCACACTTAACAACATAATTTTTGGATTCCATTATGGTCATAAGTCAAGGACTATCTATATACTGTTATTATAACACATAAATAAATATAGTGGTTGTTTTATTTTCAGTTTCCTATCAAAAGTGTAATTTGCCTTTTTATGTATTTCTTACTACAAACAGTCAGATACAGTCCATGTATGGATACAATTTTTTTCTGCTTCTTCTACAAGTACACAATTGCTTCACTTCAGCTTTTTGGTAAACTGAAATTAACCAAAGAATATCTGCACATTTCCCTTAGTTTAATTTCAATTGAAACAGAAAAGTCTAGTTCCCAACATTAAAACAGAAGAGGATCTAATCAACTTTTAAAAGGGTTGAAAACCTGTTCTGAAACTGATAAATAGTTCCAATTGAACTTAGCAATAGTACAAAGAGAGAAACAAAAGGACTATATTTTAAGGGGGGGAGCTTATTAACATGAAGGGGAGATGCAATTATTCAAACCATGCTACAGAATCAACACTGAATAAATTGTTGTTAAGTATATATTTATTCTTTTTAAATCTCCTACTATTCAAGACAAATCATGAACACAAATAAAAATTCTGTGCTGAATACAGAAACCCATAGCAGCACATTATGCTGGCATTGAAAAGCTATTGGAATAACTTCCTAAAAATTCAAGAAAGACAATGTAGCTGTTTTAACTATTTGATGGTACTAGATAAATATTTAATGTCTACATAAGTCAAGAAGGAGCAGGCTGTCAATGGTTAAAGTCAACAAGCATATAAACTCTCACTAGTTCTGCACTGCCAAGTTGATAGTAAGACATGGAACATAATGTTGCATGATTTAAAGATAATTCAAATGATTTAAAGATAATTCACATGATTTAAAGATAATTCAAACATTTGAGTGTTTCAGCAAAATCAGTATGATAGAAAGATGGGGAAAGTTTATTTTAATTGAGGCTGAATTTTTGGGGTTACTTGCTTCTTATTTAGAATTTTTCTTCAGGAATTTTGCAAAATGTATTTTACAAAACCGATGTTTTAAAATGGACAAATGCAAGAGTTAGGATGCATAGCGTTCCTCAAACATAGGATTTCAAAGATAATACCCAAATCCCTCTACTTATGGTATCTGAATTATGGATAAAGAAAGACTGAAGTCAAGTGTTGATATCTTGTGTAAAATGGCTTAAGGAAAATCAGAACTAGTCTCTTATGATTATGCCAGTAGAAGAACTGGATGGAGGGTCAGGATCAAGGAAGTAACAGCAAACCCTGGTTTACTGTTCTTTCTCAAATACTTCTATAATTTACTGAAGATAAGCTACTAGTCAGATTCAAGATAATAATGTACTTCAGAAAGAAATTATATAAAACAGCTGACATTACAGCATGGAACAACCTTAACAAATATATTATTAAACCAAAGATTTACAAGAATCAAGCTACATTTTTAGTATATGTCTATGTTTGTTTTAGCATTGTACTACCTAGAAAATATTTATGGAAGACACTGCAACAATTCACTGTATAAACATGAAACCACTTCTCTTTTAGCAAACAGAAATTAACAATAACATTACAAAATATAAGTTTCATGCACTATTTTTTCCTAATTTCTTACAATCTTAATCAACTGCATATGTAACAGAATAGAGATATTCAAAACTAAATCAAGATTTCATTCTAACTGAAAATATGCATGCTTTCTCTGTAAGTTAGGAAACAAGTTATGTTAATATATCTTTATAGCTATTAATTTTTTAGTAACCATAAATATTTATATGATTATTTATACAGTGATATATATTACAATATTTTGTGTGTGTGTGTGTGTTCAGAAAGAATTCAAATATTTAATACTGTATTTATTGATAGTTGATATATCAATACAGAATAAATAGAAACACTAACTCAGTAATTTAAGAGTCTAATCAGTTACCAAAGTTCCATTTCAGATAAACTTATTTCCAATTCTGTCCATAATCATGCATTACCTTCAAGAACCCAGCAGTTACATGTAGAATGACCTATCACAATTGCTGAGAGATACGCAAAAGGATGGGTGAAACAAGTCAAGCAAAAAATTGAATGTCAAAGACTGCTGGACTCCAATACACTAAGCTTAAGAATACAAGCAACTGAAAAGTTAAGGGACAGCAATTGGAGTACAAGCAACTGAAAAGTTAAGGTATAGTAATTAAGGATCACACCAAATAATGGCCCACACAAGACCAGAACATTTATGAGCAATATGCATACTGAATAGATTTTTCCCCCAATAAAGCATCTGCAATAATGTACTACCTCTGAAGTGTTTTCTTTACAATCATTTTCTAGAAACCCTTTAAAAGGATTATTTTCAAGTATTTCAGATAGTTTTATAAAAACTGTCTTCACCATTCATACAGAAACTCAAAGTTCTCATTTGGTAACTAAGAGCCATAAGACAGTCTGTGATGTCATTAGAATGTTGAGGTAGCTCTTAATGAAATGTGTTAGACTGTAAGTGACGACTTGTCACAGTAACACTGCAGCAGAAGACTTTATTAAACTCTTGAGTATTTCAATGTAACATGAAGACAGTTTCAGATATATTCGGAATAACCATGTAGGTCAACTTAGCCATCTGAAGAAATAAAGCAATCTTAAAGGTAAACCAGCTAAGGGTATGAATTATGACTACTTTCTGTCTCTATCCATCCAAACAGAGCTGAAAGAGGTTTGCTGAAAACCATACTGCCAGGGAAACTTCATCTTCAAGGACCTGATCTCAAGCTGCTCAATCTCAATTTTTCACATGCATAATTCCTCATCCTCTCTTTGTGGAGCTGCAACTTTGACACTACTGAGAAGCTTCAGTGTACATCACATAAACATAGTATTACATTTATTTAAACATTGATAAAAATGATGTGCTGTTCTGCTAAGTGACTCTGGGGAGTCTGCAGCATAAGATAAAAATATAATACAAAACATTTACAAATTAGTAATATTTGTATTTGCTCTCTGGAGGGAGTGGGATGGGGTTAGTGCATCCATCCTTGCTCAACTTGACCTCTTGGCGGCTTTTGATACCATTGACCATGGGATTCTCCTGGTGTTGAGGAATGAGAGCGCCTGTGCTAGTTCTGGTTCACCTCCTTCCTCTGTGGCTGCTCTTAGTCGGTGTTTGCATATGGAGGACAGCAGCTCCCACCCCGCCCACTCGCTTTACATGTGGTTCTGCAGGGCTCGCGTACTCTCTTCTGCTCCGCTTCAACATATTACCTGAAAACCTCTGGGTGGATATCTGTCACCATGGACTGAACATGTATTACCAATATGCATATATAGTCAGCTCTATGTCTGGCCAGTGGTGAGTTAAGTTTTACTGTGTGCTCCCCTCCACAGTGCCTGGAGGCTGTTAGGGCTTGGATAGGGAGGTGATGGGTTGACAACTAAAACCCTTGCAAGGACGGAGTGCTTCCTGGTTTGAGTTCGTTGGTTCAAGGAAATTACCCCTTTTGGTTGGAAGGGTTGGCACTACCCCAAATAGACCCTTAGCGTAGACTTGGGGTTCTCCTGGACTCAGCAAACTCCTGTTAAAGAGCAGGGGTGGTGGTTATCGGCCAGGAGCCTTTGCACAACTGCAGGTTTGTGCCACCAGTTACTCCCTTTCCTGATCAGCGGTCCCACTCACAGCACTTCATGTTTCCTGGTTCACTTCCCGCATTTTGCATTATTTTGCAATGCCGCTCTACATGGGGGCTGCCCTTGAAGAGCATTCTGGAAGCTTCCAGTTGTGCAAAATGCAGCGACCCAAACAATGGTTTTATGCAGACCCCGGTGTGACATTGTGTCACTTCTCTTGCAGGAGCTGCAAGTTGCCGACTTGGCATTTGGCTTCCAGGTTGCAAATTCGTAAGGTGCTGCGTGTGTCACCTTTTTAAAGGCCCGTCATGCTTGAGGTCCAGGGTATCTGAGAAACATCTCTTGCAGTACATTCTTACCTGACCCATTACGAAGAGGCAGGGACTGTGCGGGTCCCACCTCTGAGGAATATACCTACGGATAGTGGACCTTTTACCAAGCAAGGGCCTTTCTTCTCTGGTGTGGCTCTGTACTCTCTGGACATCAATTTCCCCCAGAGATTAAAATGCCCCCTCATAATTACATTCCAAAAGGTCACCGAAGACCCTGGTTTTGCCAGCAGGCGCTGAGCGGAACCCAAGTAGAGGATGGAACCCTCAGAATGGCTAAAGTGTGATCCGCTGTCATCGGGGGTGAGGGTCGGGAGTTGATTTTTGTTTTCCCAAATTTTTTCTATTGTACTTATTACTAATTTATTGATTCTTTTGTTCTTTTATTGTTTTTATTTTCATTTTTTGTTTAATATATTTTATATTGTGTTAATATAATGACCTCAGTCACATGGTGTGAATAGGATCAATATTATATTACTAAGTTATTATATATATATATTACACACATAACTAACATACATACATACATACATACATCATACATACATAACATATTATATTATAATATATATATTTATATAATATATATATATATAAATATGGACTTTGATTATTCCATCCCTGGCATCCTTCCATCTATTAAACTACATTCTCACTTCAGCCTAAAGGAAAGAAAATAACTTGACCTTCTTATTGTTGGCTTGCTTTCCTTATATCCTTTTCTTCTTCACCCAGGAAAGTCCTCTATTCTTACAAATAGCAAATAACTGTGATTCAATACTTGAATTTCCCTTGAATTCTCTCTTTTTCTCGACATTAAAATTTAATGGTCATTTGATTTACACAGAATCCTGTCTCCTTAAACAGTCTGCTAAATTTCAGATTTGACTGTATGCTCTTCCATATTTCCCTTTTTTTCACAGGTATATAACACCAGCCTGTGGTTTGGGGCCTTCGTGGAATTCTGTTTTAATATAGGCCCCTGTGAAGGGTGTGAAGCTTCGGCTTGCTTGCTTGCCTCTTTGCGCTTCACCCTGGATAGTGCACCAGTATGAACTAAACAAACTAGTAACTGCTGGCGGCCAAACTGCTCTGTAGACTTTCTAGCTATCAAAATACAAGACAAGGAAGACAATTAAAAAAGAAGACAAGATGGTTAGATATTATCACCAATATCACAATTTTGACCTTAAAATAACTCATTGTAGTAATTACTGACAATCCAAGCAAACTGATGTCTATCAGAGCTTGGTAAGTCCTATGTGAATGATTGACAAATATAAGTAATCCTTTTTTAGCAACAACTAAAAAGGCAATTTTGTTGTTAAGTGAACCAGTTGCTAAGCAACGTTGTGACTTTGCTTATAGTCTTACTTCAACTTTTCTGCTTTGCAGACTTGTGGAAGTCATAAATGTGGGCACTGATCACAAAGTCATTGTTGCAACACCATTTTACAATGCAGTCAGCAAACAAATAATACTTGTACTAAATTCGCACTGTATTTTTCAGAAGTATCATAAGTCATCAAATACAATCTAGAAAACAACCACAGTCTTTTGTTAAATTTTTCAGAAGTTGATCCATATTTTAACAGTTCTTAATTCAATTCCTGAATAAAAACTGAAAAGTAGAATGAGTTTGGGCTGATGTTGTGCTTTCAACAAATCATCAATGGGAAACATTGGTATTACATTTACAGTATTACATTTTACTGTAATACTTTCCAGGAGAAAACTAACCATATTGATCTTTTGCAAGAGAATACAAAATAATCTGATGGCAGTATGTGTCAAACAAACTGTAATATATAACAATCTGATTATTTTTCAAGTTTTATATGACTCTGCCTTACACATGAGAATGATTGTTTTTACTCCAGGTCAAACATGTGGCAATCATAGTGAGGGCTAAGAGATATGTGTATGACAAAACAAGCAAAATGTCAGTTGTCATAGGGCTATCAAAGCCTAACCATTTTTGTAGTCAGGGATTACAAGGTCATAAAAGTAGAGTTTCACTGACATCATATACATGTACAAACAGGCACACTGTTTAACCACACTGCTGCAACCACCATCATGCCTATTTTGACGCCCCCACCCCCACCCCTGCAGATATCACCAAATAAGGGATTAGTAGAGTGAATCAGAATTTATTGATCCATGCTAAAGGCTGGGAACAAGATAATCATGTTTCTTCTCAACCGACCAATTACTTTAAATCAGTGATAAATTTTATAAGTGATAATTATATAAAAAGTAGATCAATGATTGAAGTATCCTTTCTCTAATATCTTGTCTTGGATATAATTACTTCAGATTTTTTTTTCCACAAACCTGCAACTAATACCAGAGGCAAAGTACTTTGAAGTAGCAAAGTATAAGATTCCTTATCATCTACATCTCCCTGATTTGGTAGCATTTGAACAAGTAATTATGTCTGCTTGGATACTGGAAACATTTCATAAATTTAGTCTAAAAAAACAGAAAACAGTTTATGGAACTTAAAAACATACAAATGTGAATCTAAAGAATAACTGTTTTCTAAAGGGCTTTAACATGAATTTGCATAAACAATTGAAACTTAAACTTGATTTTGAATTTACTGTTTATACATTATATAATTGATATTTTCTATAACAATGAGTAAAATGGAATTGTTAAATTGTTCATAGTTCAAAACAATTGGTTGTGTTCTCAGTGTAATGTGAGAATGCTACTAGTCGTTACTTTAATTAACCACAAACAAGTTTGTAAACCATAATAGCTTTCATTTAAAAAAAATGTGCACATCAAAAATATTTCTATATAATTTTCTCTTTATAAATATGGTAATGATGACCTACATTTTGATCAGATACCACATTCTGAAAACCTAAAAATTAGGATAAGAACACTTTAGGCCAAAAATGGCAAATCAATGAGTGAAACAAAGCAATTACATTACAATATAATTTAAACTACTGTTTCTGCCTCCATTATAAGAAAAATAATATAATTAATCTTGAATCCCACTAAAATCCTTTATTATGGTTATGCAAAACATTTATGAAGAATATTGGTGTAATATGTCAAACTATTAGTGCAGTCATCTCCAGAAGATAGTTGTTCCAAAGGCTTTCCATGCAATATACTCATATGTACATAGGTATAAACATTACCACTGTGATTACTAATGAAACAACTATATATGCCTGTATTCCAAGTTTCATAGAGGATAAAGATGTTTTAATACTTAAAGAACATGTGATTTGGAGGAGGGGGAATCTGCTTCATGAAGCATCTTTACTGAATGTTTTGTGCAGCATTATCTAGTTCATCAAAAATAGAATTATTCAGCAAACATTTCTTGGAATTTTATTTAGGCATTGACAAAACTATACCTGGCCTGATTTCCTATGAGTGAGTCAAACTGAAAGTGTCCCAAAGAAATCCAATGCTGTATTCTTGAGAACTCCTAGTTTACAAGGTAGAAGTGGACTAAAAATAAGCTATCTGTATTGATCACAGAGAATGCAAAAATGTTATCTGTGAATATAATCATCAACAATACTTATGTCAATCTACATGATTTAATGGCACAAACTACAAATTATTTAGGATAGAATGATGCAATGGATGAAGCATTTTGCATCCTTGAAATTTTAAGGTCCAGGCCAGAAAACTTCTTCATAAATGATTACCAATCATAAATGCAAATCTTTTAAAGTATCACAAGAACCTCTGTAATCTTTTTTGATACAATGTATTATCCAGATTGAAATAACCTTAAATACCTCAAAAATGGTTGATCATCCTTTCTTCTATTATTCATATTATTATATTTCTAAGAGTTTTTCAAAGAGGGACAGAAAATAACTCCAATACATTAATTTACATATTTTTCTGTTTTATCTACAGCAGAGGTTACTTACAATTTCTAAACTACGGAAGTCTAAAGTGAGCCTTCCACAGACTTTCAAAATATAGTAATAGACTGTAATTTTTAACTGATTTCAAGGAAAAATATAAAATGGATGGCAAACTACAAATATGATTGGATGGTATTAACTGCATTTAATTAAATTTGATTGGATCATATTAACTGCATTTAATTAAATCTGAACAAGTTTTTGTATTTTCAACACTATTATATTTTGCAGTGCTAAAAACTCTGAAACTCTCAACCTTGAAAAAGTGTCATGTCAAAAACCTATGTCTGGATTCAAAGAAAATTGACACATAAACGATTACAGACTGACTCCATGTATTAAACATGAAGTAATTACAACAAGAATAAAAAGCAAAGCAACAGAAATATGATTCAAAGAATGTTGAAAATATATCACTGTAGCTGAGAATAGACACTCAAAGAATACATATTGTATATTTGTCAATGGCATATAATTAAGGGCAATGGGACATTTCCATTTTGTTCACATGACATTTTTGAAATGCATGCCCAGTCATAATTCCCCCCCCCCCCAGTGGTTCNAATCCCCCCCCCCCCAGTGGTTCCTTCTTGCAGTGAAAATATGTTCTTAAGAATTTATCACTTAAGTTTCTTATTTGGGGGATGGGGATGGAAGAAAGCTCACAGGTCAACAAGATTTGCACAAAATATACAATGTATGTTCCTTTTGCAAAGAAAACAGGTATAAAAGAGATCACAGATACGGACCAAGGAGTATCTAAGAAACTTTTAGGAGAGCAGCAGGTTAATCTCATCAGAATAACATGTTAAGAACCTCTTCAAAAAATTGGTAATAAGATCATAACCTCATAAATTAATTCAGTACCTAATCATATGTTCATACTAGTTAGTGACCAATAGAAATAATCTGCTCTTAAGTGCTACGCACATCAACTCATCATCAGGTAGGGTTGTTAATTTGCATATGTGATTGATACTGAGATTATATCCAAATTGAACTGTTTACATTTAGTATATTGTTCTATACAAAGCCAGAAAAAATAGAACTATTTCAAAAATTTCTGTTTCTGTCCAAAAAAATATGTATTTGTCTACACATTACATGAAACTTGACTCAATACTTTTTAAAATTAAAGTGTCAAGACTTAGTACATATTCTAGTAATGTGATATTACNAAATATGTATTTGTCTACACATTACATGAAACTTGACTCAATACTTTTTAAAATTAAAGTGTCAAGACAGTACATATTCTAGTAATGTGATATTACTGAAGCCAGTTAAAATGCATATTTTATTAAGCCATAATGAGATCCAGTTTTAGTTTAACATAATCTGCAGACTTATTTACATTTTTTATTGATATTTGGGGTTTTTTTGTGGGGTGATCTGTATATCACCTAAGCAAAACATACCATGCTGAGGTTCAGTGCTACATATACATCAGGAAAAAAAACACTGATCTTTTACTGTTCTCTAAACATTCTCTATTATCAGAAATATATTTGATACATTAATTTTGATAGATATTATTTGCACAGAGAATCACTAACTTTTCTATGGGGCTATATATAAACTTTCTCTATTCATGTTGTAAAAATTCTAAGCCAGTTACTATCAGAAAACTTTTAAACATTCACTAATATGAAACAATTTTATGGGAGGAACAGTAATACTCTGTAAACAATGTTCACCCACCAACATTTTACAGATTCATCTGTAAGAAAGCAGAATGAAGAATATCTATCCTGACTACAAACTTTCTCTTGTTCAAGTTAACTTTTGTATAAAATATTTGCGACATAGATCTATCTCATTTATGAGGTAACTAGAACATGCAGTGAGAACATTTTCCTCATATTAAATCCTAAATGTCTTTTTAATAGTAGACATATTGATTACAGTAAAAAATAACAAAATACCTTAAAAAGAGTAATACTTTATCCCTGAAAAAATTCCACTGGTTATATAGTCACTTCAAAATCAATTAAATTAACAGAAAAATACTACTGTATTTCATTGGTTCTTCAGAAGCGTCTGCTCAAATACAGTTAAAAATGCAAGAAGATTTAAAGAGCATTTTAAGAGCAAATCTAGTAAAATAGGCAGAAAATCAATGTAATTTTTTTTAAAAAACCTGACACATGAAAATTGTGAATTANAAATCAATGTAATTTTTTTTTAAAAACCTGACACATGAAAATTGTGAATTACTTGAACTTAGGAGAAATGATAGAAAACCACTAAATTTCTATGTAAACTTGAGTGGATAGGAAGATTTGTTTTTAATCTAAGTACTGCTTCAAAGCACATTATCAATGAGGAATTATAGGCTGTAGTCTTGTCAGTGACAGTTGCCAAATTATTTGTTAAATGGGCAAAATTTCTATCTTTACAAAGGCCAAGTATTATTTGCCATTATATTCCTTAATCAATAGTGACATTTTTGCTTAAGTCAAAAAGAAAAGCCACTGCCTTTCAAACTTATAGATATGAGTACACCAACAGATTCAACAACTGAAAATCTCCAAGCCTTACCTACAAAAATCCATGATGAGAGAATGCCCTTATGTTTGGGTTTCCAACCTTCAGTTGAAGCAACTGTCAACTGAAATCATTACAAGGTATGAAGCAATTATGAAAGAAATAATCCCCCAAATTCCTCCCAAATGAGAACTGTGCCCTACTTCAGAACTAGGGTGTTTTTGCCTTCAGATTTCAAAACTGTGTGCAGTTTCGGTTATCGATACTGGCTCCAAAAAGCAACTTTGCAAACATCCCAGGTGGGTCCGCTGACTGAGGCGCGACAGGTACGAGGCCGATTGCCGAGAGTTAATTTATTCTTCTTGGTAAAAAAAGGCTCGGCTACTTAGCAGTGAAATTAAAAGAAACAGCAGATCCCTCACAAAGGCCTGGGAGAAGCGTCCTTCCCTGGGGCAAATGACGGCCCCTGCAGCCTCCCTCTTCGTTTCCTGTGACGGAAACTTGGGCTCTCCATTGCTCGCCAGACCGCGGCACCCGGGCTTGTTGGATCCCTTAGCTGCAAGGCCGACTTCCTCCACCACCACCCGAGACCCAAGCCTTAAGAGTTAGTGACAGCCCGGGTCGAAGGAGCGAGAGAAAGAGCGCAACGAGGCTCTCAGGCAAATTAGCCAAGAGAGGCCGGCGTCTCGTCCTTTCGCCAGGCCGAGCCAAGCCAGGCCCTGCGCAACCGACGCAGCCTCAGTTCACTCACCGGGAATGCTCGGATCCGCATTTTGGTGTCCCTCCGGCTGCCCGTCCCCTTGCTCAGGTTCGACATTTTGGGGCTCGGCGAGAGCGGAGCCCCTTCCTGGGGACCAGGAGGAAGCGGAGAGGGAAAGGGATCGGGGAGAAGCTCCCTCCGGCGACAACAACAGAGGCGCCGGCGACCTTTACTCAGACAGTAGACAGTAAAAAGCCGAGCTGTGGCAGGCCCAGGCGGCCGTCTATTCTCGCTCGGCAGCCGGTAGGAAGCGGACAGCGGTGGCGGCGACTCCCTTCAGCCTTCCTGCGCCTCCTCTTCCCTCCGCGCGATGGCGGCCAAACATCGCTCAGTGCGCAGGGCCGAGAAGGCCCCCTCCCTCTCCCTGAGACACAGACCACAGGGACAGATCAGGCGGGGGCGCGCCGCGTAAGAGAGAGGGGCGGAGGGAGTGAGAAAGGGGAGGAGCACAGCCGCGCTGGGGGAGGAGGGATGAGGGGGAAGTGGCGTGGGAAACCCAGCGGAGGAGGGGGAAAGATTAACGGCAGTCTTCGCTGAGGAGGTCCGAAACGGCTGCCGCGGCAAAACGAAAAGTGGGTGGGGCGGAGGAAGTATTGTCTTTCCTCCTCATTGGCCGCTGGGGCGCGCAGAAGCGAATGGGGCTGGTCATTGGACAACGGTCGGCGACAGGATTGCGTTGCACGCGGTTCAAAAAGCTCAGGAAAGAGGAGGGCTGCATTCATACGTAGCGTTGCTCGATGGTTCCCCCCCCCGCGTCCCTCCCTCTTCTTGTTTGTCTACGTGATACTTGTTTGCGTACGTGAATCCCTCGTTCTGGCAGTCCACGCATCTTTTGTGATCTATTTGGTTTCTTCTTGATTGTCAAGAAGCAAAAATGACACAGTTTTTAATGGACAGAAAACTATGGAAATCGGTGGTTTTCTCAAATCTAATCCAGTGAATGTCGCCCGCACGTGTATTAATTACATCGCAAATACACGTGCAAGTTTCAGAACCGATCCAGGCTTCCAATAAATGAATGTATAGCAAATCAAAACTCAAATTGATTTTAGACAGATCCATATGAAAATTGTTGTAAAGAGTGCCTTTCATCCTAATTGCCTTCTCACCAAAACCTTTTGAGAGAACTCTGAAATAAAAAAAATAGTTTTTAAATACAGCTAGTCTTCCACGACAAGTGAGCCCGAAATTCCTGTTGTTAAGTGAGACATTTGTTAAGTGAGTTTTGCCCCATTTTATGACTTTGCTTGGCACAGTTGTTAAGTGAATGACTGCAGTTAACTTAACCCAGTTGTTAAGTGAATTTGTCTTCCCCATTGACTCTCAGAAAGTTGCAAAAGGTGATCATGTGATCTTGGGACACAACAGTCATAAATATGAACCAGTTGCCAAGCATTTGAATTTTGATCACATGATCATGGTGATGCTGCAAAGATTGTAACTCTGAGAAAGGGTAATAAGTCATGTTTTTCAGAGCTGTTATAACTTTGAAAGGTCACTAAAGGAACTGTTGTAAGTTGAGGACTACCTGTATTAAGGCAAAAGGTATGTTGTCAAACAACAGGAATATCAGACTGCTTTGTGCCTGAACACACACCTGAACTCAGGTCGCCATCTTAAGACCAATTTTTTTTCCTGTCACTTTGATACTAAATTAGGATATGCACATATCTAACTTCTCTGTCTACTGTTTAAGCCCCTATCTCTTTGTGGATTATATATGCCCAGAATTCTGTGCTTCTCTACGCTACAAAAAATATGAGACAAATCCTTAATAGTTTCAAATACAATATAAATCCAGAAAGAGATGTATTAAACAGTGCATACTATTATTTACCAGAGTAGAATTATATCTTTAAGATCAACCATGATGGCAGCTAATAAGAGCTACAAATAAATTAGATATATTTGGAAAAGTGTCCTGATGTAACAGCTATATCTAGAAAAAAGCATTAAGTTTTGATCAGGGCAATCAAACTAGTGGTCCATGGGCTGGATGTGTCATGCGCTGGTCAGTTTAGCAAAGGGGGAAAAAAGTCTCGATATGTGACAATGCAAGTTTGACACCCCTGGTTTAGATGACCTGAATACATTTCCTATGTGAAAGAAACAAAATCATAGCAGAAACGTCATTTTACTTTTTTATGACCAGATCTTAACTTCTTTATTTCCAATTGTTTCAAACTAGCTAATAATATAATCCTGTGCCCACCGAATTTGAATAGAAATGTATAAGATTGGTCTGCATATCTCACTTTGGATCTCAGGCTACTTTTAGAATTTATTTCAGTGAGGTGAAATGATTTCTTTAAGGAATGTTTGCTTGATCAAAACAGGCTTGAGTAATAGAATTAAATCATAATAGGTTGTCTTTGACTTATGACCACAATTGAGCCAAAAAATTCTGTTGTTAAGTGAGACATTTGTTAACTGATTTTTGCCCCACTTTACTACTATTCTTTCCACAGTTGTTAAGTGAATCACTGCAGTTGATAAGTTAGTAAAATGGTTAAGTGAATCTGGCTTCCCCATTGACTTTGCTCATCAAAAAGTTGCAAATTTGATCACATAACCTTGGGACACAGTAATGGTCATAAGTATGAACCAAGCACTTGAATTTTGGTCATACGATTATGGCGATGCTACAAAGGTCAGTGAACACTGAAAAAACAGTCACTAAATGAACTGTTGTGAGTCAAAGACTACCTGTACTGGCTGGGTAAAGACCATGTAAAGACTTGTTGTATATCCAACCCTGTGCATCTTGCTCAACATGTTAAGGAACCATATTTTACAACCCACAGTGTGGAAGCTTATACAAATGCTAAGCAAGAGCAAACCAACCACAATAAGGCTATCAGTGTGAGTGAATTCTGTTATATTGCATTTTTAGTGGAATGAATAGATATAACAAATAGACTTTCAGGTAGCCAACGTGAGGGACAACTTCTTCACATTAAATAACATTTTGAGGGGCCATTTGAGGGACATAAACAAATGAATATTTTGCTTCTACAGAGATACATGGAGGAAGTGCTGAGATATTTTTTTTCCTCTTAAAACTTTGAGATTTGCTAAAGATCATGATGGAGTGAAAATACTGCTTCATCATAAAAAACTAAAATACAAGTCATAAACATAAGGTTGTCCTAACAGTAAGGAAGCACATTTTGTGAAAACAACGTTTAACAAACCTGATAGGTGTGTCCATTCATTATGCAAGTTTCTTATTAAAGGTTTAAGACTGAATGACACACCAGGAAATGAATTGCTTATGTTAAACTAAAACAACAGCATATATTTCTTGTTACATTTTTACCAGCTATCAGTATTCTTTTAATAGGAAACAAAAGTATCTTTTATAAATGAGTAGTGTTGCAATATGTTGAATTTAACTACGCACCTGTAAATATATTTCATTTCTACCCATAATCTAGATTAGACAACTAAGAAAACAAGTATTTTTACTATCAGATTCATCAGAATTCTAAAATTTAATTGGTGGATTGATTAATTTTACAGGACCATCTATATAGATATTGTTTTTCAGAATGCAACACAAGCAAAAAAGAAAATGACTTCATTCCTTTTCAGGCATATATTTATTCCTTTTCAGG
Source organism: Laticauda laticaudata (assembly GCA_004320025.1). Classification (NCBI taxonomy): domain Eukaryota; kingdom Metazoa; phylum Chordata; class Lepidosauria; order Squamata; family Elapidae; genus Laticauda; species Laticauda laticaudata. The sequence goes on along the minus strand of BHFT01001217.1, from coordinate 505 downwards.
CATATATAGTATTCTATATATACTATATAAAATAGTAACAGCTAAACTTCCCCACTAATTACATGAATTACTGACTTTGAAATGCAAAGAATGGCATAATATAGACGTGAATATGTCATTTTACATATCAGCATAAAATTGAATGTTTTGTGGAAATATCATTTTATAAATTAACAGAACTGTATAGGCTTCTGGTTCATGAACTCTTTCCTTATCCATCTTCCTACTTGGAGAAATTAATTTTAAAAACATTATTCTGTCAGGTAAAAAATCAGGACCATGATTCAAGTTCCAGTTAAGAAGATTTATTGTTCAAGATTATACACAAGAATCTACTCAACTAATGGTCAACACTAAATTGGTGCGAGGTAAGAGTCAATGGAATTCAAAGCGGGCTGGAATTGTAACATTTGTGGACACATAATGATTCTAGACTGGGTCTTCTCTTGACTCTGTCCTCAGGCTCTGCCTCTTCTTCAGGTTCTCTGTATGTGTATATATATAT
>BHFT01001216.1:0-50095 GCA_004320025.1 Laticauda laticaudata | reverse complement strand
TGTCCATTCTTTTCCGTTCTGTTTACGCAAATTTTTGCCACTTTTTGGAGCGGATGACAACGGATGGAGCCACCCCCAAAATTTTGCTTGTCTGCTGTGTCCTTTATGCATATGTTTTGCGTTCGTTGGCCAGTGGGACCGGGCCTTTAGATAGCAAATCACCTGATCAGAGAAGAAAAATACAGCATATTCTTACACAAATCAACCTTCTCTGACCTGATCTTCTCTTCATTTCCACACCTCAAAAATTCTCATCAATGGCCATGCTGACTGAAATTGTAGGGTGTCCATTCTGTAACAACAGGTATAAAGGCTGAGAAAGAATGAACTAAGGAAGTCTGTTGCCATCCATGGACAGATCATTTTTAATCCAATAAATCCAATGAAATAAACCACAACCAACTGCAATATGCTGTTTAATCATCCCTATGATTAGGATCGCAGCTACCTTTGCTGTGGCTGTCTAGATTTACAATTTGCTTGTTCAATGTTGTAAAAATATTAAAATTGATTGTACCCTGTGACTATTATTAAGTGTTGTACCTTATGATACTTGACTCTTGACGAATGTATATTTTCTGTTATGTATATACTGAGAGCATTTGCACCAAGACAAATTCCTTGTGTGTCCAATCACACTTGTCCAGTAAAAGAATTCTAATTCTAAAATCATTGTAAAGTTGTGTAAAAGAAAGTAAGTAAACCAGATGACTCAGTCTAAATAGGATTTGCTGTAGAAAAGGCACAATAAGGTTAAATCCCTCTCTGTTTCTGTTTCCTCATTTTCCTGATTTCAGTTGACCATATGTGTTTGTGAAATGTGAAGTAATGCCATCTTACTGTTTATTCAGCAGTAAATTGAATAAAGTCACACTTACTGGTTTCATGGAATTCCTGCAATGAACTGCACTAAATGTATTGATGATTATGAAACAAAGGTCAGTCACCCAAATTCAGATCTTATATAATACAATGAAGTAATTTCCTGGTTTTTGTTTCTGATTCTTATGTAGTAATTTTGACAAACAGTATCATTTCAAAATTTGAATTTAAAGGTCAAGTTCTGAATCAGACACATAAGCCTTGGCAACTAAAGCAACAGGAAAAAAAATATATTTCTTCTGAAGGCTTTTTGTTTGGCTGAAAATTTAATCATGAGGTGAGTTGCTGGGTTTGGAATAGGAAATATCAAAAGACAGGTTCACGTGTTGGATAATAAATCCATTTACATAATACCATCTTTGTGTTCTTTCTGTAACGCAGATTAGAACAACCTCATGTCCCAGGGCACATGCATTCCTTAAACTCCTTTTTTCTTTTCTTTGTCTTTTCTTTCTTTTTTTGTGCTTAGTTGGCTTTTCTAATTACCTGGCAGAAGTATTTTCTGATATTTTGAAATGGGAAATAGCTGCCTATTGTGCAAGTCATAAAATGAGATTAAATTCCTTGATGAAACAATTGTTTCCTATATGAAACAATTAAACTTAGGGGGAAAGGCAGAGACATTTATCATTCCTGGTTGATAGATCCAAACTGTTACTTTCCTCCCCAAATAGTAACAGTACCCCAACTGTGTTTTAGAGCTTGTGAGGGAAACAGACCAAGACTGCCTCTTTCCTCTCAGTTTTAAATTAATCAAAGTTATTGGTTACTCTTGTTTTTGCTACAGTTTTCTGGATTCCCATACAGCAGGGAGCTCTGCTTGTTTAAATTCAAAGCAGAAACTTCTGATCTCTTCCTCTGTCATATGTAAAAGGAGGAGACATGAAAGCCCAAGTTGTTAAATGTGTTTGAGAAGATTGTACCTGCCTGACAATTAGTAGCAATAGTAAGGGTGAAAATTATGGGCGTTATTATTCTAAGTGCCTGAAAAGTTGCTTGGAAAATTCTACTTGAAAGGGTAAAAGAGGAGTTAAGTGAATTGGGCTTTCCTATTGACACTATTGTCAGAAGGTTGCAAAATGTGAACACATGACCCCGGGACACTCCAACCATCATAAATATGAATCAGTTGCCAGCATCTGAATTTTAATCACAAGACCATGGGGGTGCTGCAATGGCTGTAGGTGTGAAATATGGTTATAAGTCACTTTTTTCAGGGTCGTGGTAGCTTCAAAAGATCACTAAATGAACTGTTGAAAGTTGACGACTGCCTGTGTCGTATACCATAAAAGTAAGGCCTGAAGGTGAAGAAATAGATTGCTTCGTAAATGGTTCAAAAAATGAGCAGAGTTTTCCACTTGTTCCTTTTGGACAACAAGTTTTCTCCTTGAATGCATTAATTCAACTGTAATCAAAATTCTCTGTGGGAACTATGAAACTAAATTATATTAAATACTACTATTTGTAATTAATGACAGCCAAATGGTAAAATACCTCAGGAAATTTCTTCTTGTGTAAATACTCAGTCACAGCAGGATCAAAATACTTTGCATAACCTTCATTAAGACTATAGATTTTTCCTTTCTTCTTGATTTTCACATCTTTTTCCACCAAAATGAATTCACCAAGAGCCTACAAACAGATAAAATGAAGGAGCTTATTCATATACTATTAATTCACATGCCATCTTAATGATTTACTACTGTAAATATTTCCCATTCCTTCAAGAAATCAGGTAAAACTCAATTCAATCCACTTTTAAAGGAATAGAAAGAATTGAAATTAGTGATAACCAATCCTAAAAAAAAAACCTCTGCAGTTTTAAGTGTCTTTGCAAAGAGTCATAAGCATTTTAGAGATTTTGTGCATAGATTTCAGGTCTGCACCTTCTTACTTTGTTCTGTAGAAGAGCCTACAGTATAGTTCATCAGCTGGATCCCAAGATTCAACATAGTAGGATGGACCATTCACCTGAGAATTACAGATAAGGATATCCATAGACACATTCATTAAAAAAACCCCCAATGTTGGAGTTGTCCTCCAAGCATTATTTTTCAATAATATAATAATTAGGAGGAAAGGCTTTTGAAATGTTCTGGGATTTAGAAATCTTTGCCAAACTTCTGCAGGCCTGCCAGAAGCTGACAAATAGTTCTCAGTCTATGTTTTGGCCTCTCCTGACAACATTAAAATCGTGATGTCAAAACAGGGAGGAATCACCACTAGAACTGAAAACAACTAAAGCAGGCCAGACTCAAGCTAAAATTTCAGAGAACAGGTAGTCCTCAACTTACAGCCACAATTAAACCTAAAATTTATGTGGCTAAGTGAGACATTTGTTAAGTGAGTATTGCTCTATTTTACAACTTTTCTTGCCATTGTTGTTAAGTGAATCATTGCAGTTGTTAAATTAGTAACACAGTTGTTAAGTGAATCAGGTTTTCCCATTGACTTTGCTTGTCAGAAGGTTGAAACGGTGATCACATGACCCCAGGACACTGCAACCGTCATTAATGTGAATCAGTTGCCAAACATCTGAATGTAAAAATCACGTGACCATGGGGATGCTGCAATGATCCTAAGTGTGAAAAATTGTCATAAGTCACTTTTTTCAATGTCGTTGTAACTTTGAATGATCATTAAGCGAACTGTTGTAAGTCAAGGACTACCTATACGGTCGTCAATAAAGCTTTTTTAAGTTAAACTGATGTGCCTCCAGTTTAACATCAGCAGGAAATGAGAATTTTGGAATTTTTTTTTCCTAGCAAAATTGTGAACAAATTAGAGAATAATTCAGTTTTTGCACAATCTACTTTACATTTAAAATTTGGCCTCATTTTTAAAGTGTGGATAAAACAGCTTTCACATCCTTCATCTCCAGTTCAGTTTTTCTTTGCTTGTTGAAATATGTTTGATACCCTTTATCGGCTGCTATTTCCACACAATGTTTCCCAAAATCTTTTTAATGCCAGCTACAAAATAGTGTTATTCATTCATTTGATGAAACTCCTCTTGGTTTCGCTGCATTAAAGACTAAAGTAGCTTCCAGTCATTCTTCTGTTCTGACTCTGGAGGGGTCTTGTAAAAGCCACATCAGTGGTTTTGAGGACCAGATCCAGAAAAGCATTTCATGCCTCATCCAAATGATGAGTGAATGCCAATGCATAAGCAATCATTTTGCCACCATGGCATTACAATGATGTTGTACAGCCAAATACCAGCTCAGGAAGCATTGCTTTCATTCAGATGGTCTCTCTATTTATCCATCACCCCCACCACAGTTCCTGAAAAGGAAGATGGTTTTCCTATGGAATATGAAACAGTAACCAAAACAGAACCATGCTTAGTATTGGGTTCATACCGGATCTAACATAAAGCAGTCCACTCCTTGGCCTGTTGAAAGGGCGACCAGTGTTGCACTGCCATACAGAGCGTAGCCTGCAGCCACAATGTTGCGTCCAGGTTGTAAGGCATCCTTTTCAGAAGGCTCATCTTCAGAGGTCTAAAAGAAAAAATTAATGCATTATAAGCATTAATATAATATACAGACAGACATATAGAGACAGAAAAGTATATGGATACATATGTGTGTGTGTAAACACACACACACACATTTTGCAGTTTCAAATTTTAAATTGCAGAAAAACAAAGAAACTTAAAATATAGGAATAGGACATTCTTTTAATTATGGAACTACACTGTGTCTGATATACTGAGGCTTTTCTATAAAAGAATATTAAATGTAATTGAACTGAAAATACTGCCAAATTACAAATAGGAATATTAACAATAAAGATATACCAGTTGCAGGTCAAGTCATAAAGTGAGTAACTTGCTCATGTTAATAATCAATCTTCAACAACAACAGGATTCATCAAATGAAACACTGAGAACTCGATCATTGTCTCTTTACTTGTTCCAGATGTCACTGTGAGACTCAATACCTGTGTAAATCTATTTGCAAATGGTTAATAATTACTATTAGCTTATATCCTTAGATAGTAATAGCTAGCCATCAATGGAAAATGTCATTTGAAACAAATCTTTTTCGGTCAAAGGTGCAACACCCTGTGAGTTAAATTCTTATGCAGCCCATCAAAATGGGGATACACTGGAGTTCTCCCTAGCATTTTAAGATTGGTTTCATAATAAAGTGTAGATAATAATATGCACAAATTGCCAGAAACCACATTCATTCTGGAACAATTTCAGGCATTCAGAACAGCCTGAAGAACACAACTGTAAAAGGTTAAAGAGTAAATGATGATTGTTTATTATTGTTGTCCTGGATAATTATTATTGTCCTGGATGGTTATTTAAATATTATTCCAGAGAATTAGTTCAAAAACCTTAGCAAATCTGCTCTTAATACCGTGTTTCTCATATGATAGGGCCGGGTCTTATTTTTTTTTTAGCCCTGAAAAAATGGCTAGGTCGTTTTTGGGGGGGTGACTTAATTCCCCCCCGCCTTGCATCTTCGGGTGGGCGGGCAGCGACAGCTTGGATGTTGACGTCGGCGTTGGTGGGGCACTTCGTATCGGGGTCAACGCAGGCAGCACCATATCCGAGTGTGCAACAAAAGTACTTCCTAATGGCAAGCCCCCCCCCATTCCTCCCATTTCGCATGTTTTAATATAGGCCTTAATTTGGGGGGAGAGGCTTAATTTCATTTCATGCCTATAAAACATGCTGGGACTTGCTATTGGGGGAGGCCGTATTGTTGGAGAAACAGGGTAGATCAGATAACTTTTATGTGTGACCAGATCTTTTACTAGAAATGCTAGATTACATCTCTCAATTAAAAGATTGGAACATATTCCAGGGATTTAAGGTTAAATGATATAATATGTAAACTATCATGTAGACTGCCTTCTAGTTTTTATTTTCTCTAATGAAGGGGTGTCAAACTTGCTTTCATTGAGAGCCTCATCAGGGTTATGTTTGACCTTGGGGGGGACAGGTGGAAATGGCCAGGGTGGGTATGGCCAGCTCTATGTCACTTATGTCCGNCTCATCAGGGTTATGTTTGACCTTGGGGGGGACAGGTGGAAATGGCCAGGGTGGGTATGGCCAGCTCTATGTCACTTATGTCCGGGGCACCTCTAGTGGCCCTTGTGGTCTGCCAGCAAAAATCGAGCTCCATTTTCGCTGGCAGAGGCACCACGGGCCGATCCTTCACTGTTTCCAGTGTGGCTCTGAGGGCCAGATCTAAGCATCCCATGGACTGAATCCATCCCACAGGTCTTGAGTTTGACACCCCTGTTCTAATGTATGGATAAAGGAAAAGCAATCTGGATTTAATACACACAGGTTGGAACATCCTAAAGTTTTCCATTCCAGAGTTTGTTTCTCACATTAGTATTACTTGTTTCAATACCAATCAATCATCTATAGCCAGGCAATACATTATACTGTTATTTCATTTATTCTGACCAACTCAGCTGAGATGCTCAACTGATTTATTGAAGATCTGATAACAGTCAGCAGACTGACCATCCATCCAACAACTCCCATATACAAAGCAATAGAGTTAGATTAACTTCCAGGAAGAATTACACAACAAACACCACTGTTTGTAATTTACAGCACATAGTTCATCACACTCAAATCAATTATTTATAAACAACAGCCCCAACAGCCCATACTGGTCACATCAGGACACACAATAAAGCCATAGTAATACCAGATCGGATTGGCTATAGTGGTTAAGGCATCAGACTAGAGTCCAGGAGTTCTAGCCAGCTAGGTGACTTTGAAGCAGTCATTGTCAGCCTTAGGAAATACGCAATAACAAACTACTTCTTAAATCTTACCAAGAAAACTGTGGGAACATGTCCAGGCAATAATCACAAACCAGTACTAACTCAGAGGCATGCCCATGCACACATACACACACACAATCAGAACACTTCAACCTCCTAGGACATTCCATTGCAGATCTCAAAGAGATATTTGGAAAAAGGAGACTTGACTAGTGCAATTAAGTGAGAGGCTCCTGAAGTTACATACATCAAAAGTTTTGAGGCTATCTCAGAATGTCCCAAGCAAAAATGGATTTTTACTTGCAATACTTTTAATTGATGAGGTACTTACAATCTTTTTCACATGTAACTTGAATCTATATGACTACCCTACAAAAGTGATGCCTTTTGCAGATACTATTAAAAGCATGAACGGATGGAAGACCCTGACCGTCATTTCCAGTTTGTTATTTTAGCTGATTTAGAGTATAACTGAGTATAATGTAACTCAATGATGAGAATATAGGACGTCTAATATGTAGAAGGTAAGAGGATCAACCATCATACTTTGGTGTGATGGTTACATCATTCACCTCTCTGAGAATGTGAAGAACTAATGCCAGCTACATTAGATTTTATAGAGTTGGTTGAACATATATTTGGATCTGACTCAGAATTGTTCCCTAGGCCTTTTGCTTCACCAAAGAGTTCTTCAACCTGGTATTGCACACAAATTCAACAACTTTGATGACTATCAACTTGGGGGGAAATTCTGTAAAGTTAGTTTTAGAATTCTATAAAATGACATAGACAAAATGAGATGTTAGAAGATATGATTTGTTGTGCATTTTTGGATAGTACTATTAACAATTCCACTTTTCTTTTCAGCTGCTTACTGTTTTGTTCGGAAAACACACGAGGTAGACCGGGTTCCAACAACAAAGGCTTTATTTACACTCAATCAGTAACAGGAACATTTGGCTTGCAGGCCCCGAGGCCAGCCTTTTATACAGGCTGGCCTGCGCTGCTTGTAGCCCTATGGCATTTCCTTAAATTTGCTGCCTTTCAGCAGCTCTTTGGATTGGTTCCTGATGAACCAATCCAATGCTTAGTTTTTTGGCCAATCAGATTTTGTAGATTTGGAGGTCACCCATTCCTATAGAACACCCCTCCCCTCTTAGGTCAGTCCTAGGTGTGTGAAGTAGTCTCGCAGGTAGGTGGGGCTTTTCCGGACTCAACTGGACTGGCGCGGTTCATTCTTAGCGAAGACTTCGACGGTTCGGATGGGCTGCTTGTCTTCGCTGTCTTCTCTGCTGGAATCCGTTGGAAGGTGAGTCAGCCAGTTTTACCGCCGCCTGAGTTGCTTAGGGCCGGCGGTTGTTGCCGCGTCCCTCCCGTTTCTCCGGACAGGTCGAGCTGGGCTGCTGGGGCCCCTTCCGATGGGCTCTTCATGCAAGTCTCGTCCAAACAGTGAGTCTTTTAGTTTGCTCTTTTGCTTGATTATTGTTTCATTGGCTTTGGTTTTAAAAGGTTCTTATTTACCCTTCTCGCCTTTCCCCCCCCACCTTGGTTTGCAATTCGTTGGTTTGTTGGGCGAATGGTTTGTATGTCTGTGGTTCTTTCTATTAAATTCGGGATCGAAGCTGCTCTATGTGCCGCCTTCCATCCTGGCCATCCTACTACTTGTTAAAGGTAGGATTTGGGGCCCTGTGATTTTGAGTAATCTGTCCTGGTTAGCCATAACAGTTCCCCCTGTGAAATTTTTAGCGTATACAAAATCTCCTATTTCGAATTGTTCTAAACCTAGTCTAGAGGAGTCAGGGGGGTTTTCTGGAGTAAAATTTGGGTGTAACCTATCAAGGGGTGATCGTAACTTACAGCCCATAAGTAATTCTGCTGGGGACTTATTGAGTATCGGTACTGGGCGTTTTATGTGCTGAAGTGTGAGCAAAAGCGGTTTACTTTTCTGTTGGACATCTCCGGCGTCCTTCTTCTAAACCTTCCTTAGTAACACGGACATTCTCATCAGCCCTTGCCCTGTGTCGCAAGCCGGGTGGGCCGGCGCGGTTAGGGCATGTCTTATGCCTTAGGAGCTAGGGTATTTGCTCAAAATTGTATGGCTGGTTAGTTGTGGCCCCCAATTATCGGAGACAAGAACGTCCGTAGACCCATGGGTGCAAAAAGGTATTGTCCAGTTTTTAAATTACATTTCTGTTGTTGTTGATGGCATAAGCTTTTACTTCAAGCAATTACGAGTAGGCCATCCAACGACAATCAGAAAGGTATGCCCTTGGTAGCGACCCGCGAAGGTCAATGTGAAGTTCTTGGACCAAGGTCCCCGAGGGTTGCCAGTCCTTAACGGGTTCGCTTTGGTGGGGACGGTTCTAATTCCCCTGCATTTGTTTGGCCGAGCTACCCATACTCTTATGCTTATCAATACCGGGCCACCACACATAACTTCTGGCAAGACTTTTCATCTTAACTATTCCCGGTGCCCTTCCATTAACAACCTAAGTACCCTGGTTTACTTTTGTTGTGAATGACCACTGCCGATCACCCCACAACCAAACACCCCTTTTGAATCGAAAGTTCAGTCTGTCTGGACCGGAAAAGGTTTAAAGCTTTCAGTTTTTTTGGTTCTCCCGGCCAGCCTTTACCTACCCAGCTAGAACGCGGGGCGTGAATGAAGTCTTTATGCGGTGGCTCTGGCACATTCATAAAGCTGAAATGGGTAGATCGGGGCAAGTCTCAATTTGTAGTGTTGTCATCGCTGGTGCCGGGTCCTTCATCAGTTGCTGGTAAGGGGGCTCTGCTCAAAAGTCGCCGCATGGGAATTTTGTTTTTCCCTGGGCGGATGTGTCAGAGTGTAGGAATAGGGCTGCTAGGAAACTCGGACCATCTAGTCATCTTGTTGGGAGCAGTATATTAGGCGTTGGCTTGTTTTCCCACAAAATCCCAATAACGGTTTGTGATCCGTTGTATGATTTTGAAAAGTCCGCCTGTTATAAGTACTCGTGGGAAGCGTTTTAACGCCCGACTATTGCTAGGGCTTCCCTGTCCAGTTGGCTGTAATGTTCGCTCGGTTTTGGATAGAGTCTAAGAATAATATGCGAACTGGGTGCTTCGCTTGCCACTCAGGAAAGTTGGTGGCTCAGGATGGCACCTACTCCGTATTTGGGTGAGGCGCTCGGCAGGTCACTCTTTAATGGCAGCTTGTTGCAAATTGGATGAGAACGTTGTTGATGTTAGCAAGCTTTTAATATTTTGGGAAGGCTGTCTTTTTTCTTGTGACCCCAAAGTCCATTTGGCGTCTGTCTTGTCTAACCAGACGGTGGCTGCAACGGTTCTGCTATACGTGGCCCTGGTTTGGCAGGAACACATTATAGAAATTAATTTAGTCTAAAATGCTTGTAGTTGGGTTTTGTTTCTTGGTTTCAGGTGCCTTCTTTGATTGCTTTAACTTTTTTGTCTGTGGGGTGGATACCCTCTCTGTCTTATTGAAAGCCCAGGAATCAATGCTATTCTTTATTAGGCAGCAACCTTTTCTCTTTTTACCTTGAGGCAGATTCCCTAAATTTTGTTCATACTTCTTTGAGTCTGTTTCTTAATTGAGTTTCATTCTGCCGAAAGATTAAGGAGTGTCGAAATAGGGAAAGACTCCTGTAGTATGCCATTTAGGAGGGTTCCTCAACCTGGAAAAACGCCTGGGGCCACGCGTACTCAAATGGAGGCGGGTGACCATTTGAAATGACGGTCCCTTATGGGTGACTATAGTCTGTGCTTCTGCTGTTTCTGGGTTCCATGGGAGTTGTTGATAGGCTTGTGCCGAAAGTCCCAGTTTAGCAAAAACTGTTGGCCCTCCGGAGGAGCAAATTGCTGGACGTACTGGCACCGGGTATTTTCGCCTTGGTTGTAAAGGCGTGGGTTCAGGGTATAGCCCTTATAAGTCACCACGAGATTCTAATGACCCGTGCAGGTTTTTATGGGTGTGGACATATAGGCGTTGTCCACTTGGGCATTGGCCACAGGTTCTAGCACCCCTGCGGCTATTAGTTGTGTCTAGCTGTTCCTCTATCTGCCTTTAGTGCAAAGGGAACTTCGCCTGGCTTTTATTCTTCCGGCGTGGGGCTATTTGGGTCTAGACTAAAAGAATGGGATTTTCCGCCGATACTTGCCAAGTGAAGCGTCAAAAACGTCCTGGAATTCGGATGAGTCGTCTTCCCAGCCGGTTGTAGTCACTCGTCGATCCCGCATCATCCCATGCCCATGCGCGCCGAACCATTCGATGCCCAGGAGGCTCGGTTCTCGTTTCGGGGTCGACTATAGTCAACGGCAGCATTTTGATGTGTTGTTTATAGGCGACCCGAAAATGTCCCATGCCGACTGACCCGGGAGGTTCGGTTTCCCCTTGGTAGTCTTTTGGGATTAAGACCGCGTTCTGCCTTTTGTAATTCTTCGGGTTTTGAATTTGCGGGACTAGCTGTTTTTATGTTGTCCCACGATACCATAGAAGCCCCCGAGTCCACTTCATCTTGCAGGCTTCCCTTCTGATTTTTACAGTAACCTTTCCACCTTCTTCCCACTTTCCCCGTCTGAGCGCTCTCTATAGTGACAGTGTGGTTGTATGTGGCTCGCTTCTCTTGTTGCCCACTTTTTCTCTCAGCTTCGTTTAGGCTCAGCTGTATTGGGGAATGTTTGGGCGTCTCGTAGGCTATTAGCTTTTTCTGTTTTCAGACCTTCTTCAAGATATGTCCTCGTTTCTTGCGCAATGCCTGCAGATAGCGTCGAGAAATCTGGCATTCGGCTCGGGCATGGTTTCCTCCGCCAAGCCGGCGCACTCCCGCAATTCCTTCTTTCGCACTCTTTTTTGCTTCAGCGAATAACTCGTGATCTCGTGTTTCTTCGCTCGACTCGATGCTCTCCCGACTCATTCGTAGTGGAGTGGTGGTAGGCTGCTTTCTGTTCCTTGGCTGGGGTTGTTCTTCGCTGTGTGTGTTCATCTCATGCTACAAAAAAAAAAAAAAAAAAAAAAACAAAAAAAAAATCAAAAATAAATAAAATAAAAAAAAAAACACCGTAAAAAAAATAGAAAACGCCGAATTTCTTTTTCGCGGCTTCGGCGGCCCGTGAGCACACCATAGTATCTATACGGTGAGTGTGGGCTTGTTGAGTATTTACTCTGTGCTCTCCAGGGTCTCTAGCCCACACCACGCGATCCCCATCGCTCATCAATGTTCTCAGGAGATATTCACACTCACCCCCTATTTGCTAAAAGGCAGCACGAAAAAGGACAGTCTCTCCCTCTCTCTGGGTTCTCTGCCAGTAAAAATCGTGTCGCTTTATTAGATTTGGACACCACCGAAGCGTATGTAGCTTATGAGAATTCTTTGGCAATTCTGGCCACGTTAGTTTGTTATACGTCTCGGGCTTCGCCAAGGGCCTTTGCCATCTGAACACCATTGTCCGCAGTGGGTTGGAACACAGCCTTGCTTGTTGTTGCTCTGAATGTCTCCATTTCATTTGCTCTCAAATACATTGGAAGCGGTCTGTATGATGACTCCCATCCTCTTTTTAGGATTGAAGGGTGCGGGCGGTGCGTTGTTTCCAGGCATTCTGCTGGCGTCTGGGCTTCTTATCACCGCGTGCAGGTTTCGCATTCAGGACGATCCCATCCTCGTCGCCAGTGTTTTGTTCGGAAAAACACACGAGGTAGACCGGTTCCAACAACAAAAGGCTTATTTACACTCAGTCAGTAATAGGAACATTTGGCTGCAGCCCGAGGCCAATCTTTTATACAGCTGCGCCTGCCTGCTTGTAGCCTATGGCATTTCCTTAAATTTGCCGCCTTTCAGCAGCTCTTTTGGATTGGTTCCTAAGTGAAAACCGATCAGATTTGTAGATTTGGAGTCATCCATTTACATATAGAACACTTACCTTCTTGTAAATTGCAAATATTGTTCCTATTGAGGCTAAACAGTCTATATTGGAAGAGCCATCTAGTGGATCGAAGCATACTACATATTTACCCTGAAATAAAAGAGAAATAAAAGCAGTCTTAAAACAAATATTAGCAGATACAATATTCACTCACAGTTTAGCAAAAGCTAATTTAGAAAGCTGAGAAATCTACTTTATACAGAAGAATAGTCTAAAGATGCATTTTATATGAGAGGGATGATGAAAAGTAGACTATTATATGGTACAATACCAGCTGTCTACAACTGGTATTGTACTATATAATATATGTTTATATAGTACAACTTGTACTGTACCCCCATCCCCTCTCACACAGTGGTAGGGAATATAACAGTTTTTGTCTGGCTGCTTTTGGTAAACTGCAAGTCTGCTAAAGCTGTCTTTTTTTTCCCTGCAGTTCTTCGACTGTGATATCAAATATTATTTCAGGAAGTTTGGCAGCTTCCTGATCCAATTTTCCAGGCAAACTGGGAACAGCAATAGGATACCATAGGAGATTATGTCAGTACTGGTAATGCAAAGCCACTCTTGAATACAAGGTAATTTGTTTATTTCTCTTTGTGGTTCATTTTGGAAATTAAGTCAGATCCTTTTAAAGGCTGAACTAGAATATCAGAGAAAAGATTCCATGTTTTCATTTATATTTATTGAGAACGTTCATATAAGATAAGTGAAAAGACAAATAAAAAGAAATAACCACAACCTGCCCCCTCAAATCAGAAAAGTACAAGAAAAGGAAACTAAAACTAAGAAACACAAATATTTCTGACTTTATTTTGAACTGGTAATTACATTCTTATTCACCTCCACATTTAATCCACATATTTTAAAACCTTCAACTCATAAAACAATTAATTCATTTTTTCTTCTTTGGACAAAAAGTTTGATATTTCATGTTTTCAAATCTCCTCCTCCTCCTTTTCCTCCTCCTCCAAGCAAATTGTGCACAAAATTTGTGCAAAAGTAAATGTAACTGTCAGAGAGAAAACTATCCTGTAGTGTTTTTTAAAGCCAGTTCTCATTCAATTGATGAAAAATTATTTTATTTCTCAGCGTCTTTCCAACTAAAATGATAGCTCACTGCATACTCATTGGTAAAATGTGGTGTTCACTTAATTGTAGGGTGGCCCAGTGGGAGTATCCCGCCTATCATAGTACAGTGAATCCCAGAATAAGGCTCAGGCATTTCCTCACACATACCTAAATCTGGAAATCTTTGTTATTCTGTGTCCTCACAATGTCATTTTCCCTAGTCAATAATAGAGGCAGCCTCCAGTTATTCTCAGCTGTTCTGTTTTTAAAAGGAGTGTTTTTCCTCTTAGGGGCTGTCACCAAGAAGAATAAGGTGGTCCAAAGTACTTGAGGGAAGGACAAAAACTACATGTTTGGAAGATCATTAAGAGAGAAATAAGGAAAAATTTCCTGACAGTGAGAACAGTTGATCAGTGGAATGGCTTGCCTCCAAAAGTTGTGGCTGTTCCAGCACTGGAAGTTTTCAAGAAAAGACTGGGCAGCCACTTGTCTGAAATGGTATAAGGTCTCCTACTTGAGCAGGGGCTGGACTAGAAGACCTCCAAGACCTCCCTCCTCCCTTCCTTCCAACTCTATTATGTTCCATGTTCTTACTTGACATGGTTTTTGTCATGGATTCAATCTGGCATGCTTCACTGACCATCCAGTTGCTGACATGGTCTGGTGATTCCAAGATGTTGGGATCAGCTCAGATCATCTAGACAATTTAGCTTTGTGTTGGCATCTCTGCTCCCCCTGATGTTTGGAAGCTGTCCTCCACTTTATTTCAATTTGGGCACGAGAAAATTTTTCTTTCAGACTAAGTTTTTCCTCAGTTTAAGGCAGTTCATTCTTAATTCAATTTTGGAAGCTCGGGGGCAGTATTATTTGTTGCATGTGGAAGTAACATTCAGTTCTGGAATGGTGGATTGTCTGCCCTCAGACATTTTCAACTAGAGAGCTTGGAAAAATCTTTTTCCTTCCATGACTCAATTGCGCCCCCTGCTGCTAAATGAGGGACCACGCTTTTCCCACTGAATTAGACCATATACTGACCCTCTTTTCTTTTGGAGTGATTATTGCTTCTTTATTCTCTTCAGAGACCAGGACGCAAGTGCTGTAGGATGACTGGAGCATGTTGATAACCAGAGAATTGGACAACACATCCAGTTTTTTCTGCTCGTCCCCAGTCACATTCACACTCCCTGCAATTCCATACCTATGGAGGGGAGAAAAGCCCACGAGGTTATTACTAACATGAAAAAAGAGTTATCGGGTAAGTCAGGGAAAAGCAAATGGATGCTCTTCATATTTTTGGACTGTACCTCTCACAGTCTTTTGCCATTGACCATATTGAAGGACCATACTGAAGGTCTTTTGGAAACACTGAAGGCCAGGTTGTGCTACTAGGCATTTCCAGAGGTTAATTGGAGACCATGGATAATATTCAGTTTATTGAATCTTTTTACTCAGCAATCATGAAATAATGCCTATATAAGAGGAATGTGCTTTAAAGTGTTGCAAACCGCTTCATTAATAAATGAGTCTGCCTTTGTATCCTGCATGGGTTTTTTTAGCACAATCTTACTGACATCTTCAGTGTTAAATGTCCAGAACTGTTTCTGTAAAAAGCCAGTCATTGTAGTACTGTGATAGGATCTGTTTCCATGATCATCTTTGCTGGAAGTCAGCACTAAATGGACCCAAGATGAAATGGGAGAGAACTTTGATCAGCCCTGGGAACTCCTTTCTATTTCATCCAAGCTTCTCGTCTACCACATCATCCTACCAGTACCACCAGTACAATAGGTACCATCCTACCTATTTTTTTTCCACACAAGTTTATCAATCTTCTGGGAGACTGGCAGACCTAAATTCAGAAATAGTGCAAGTGGGCAGCTATCTATGCACTGACAACTTGTTATTTGGGCAACTTGAAATGTGATTAAGGTCTCTAATCTAGGCACCATTTATTCTTGTCAGGTCTCACCCACCATATGTTAAAGAGGGGAAATGAAGCTAGGGCACTCTATCAATTGCTGCCCTTAAATTGTCACAGGAAATTGTAGCGACACTACAAGGCTCAGTAATAAGACAGAATAAAGCTTCACGGTCATAGTAGCAGAATTTAATGAGTTACTTAACCAATGCTGAGACTGCCCCAGTCATACATCTCTGAATGATTCACAAGAATCTCAAGATGCAATATCAGTAGAATAATAAATATAACAAAATAACAATTAGTGTCATATTTCTAATGACTCAATGAACAGTAATGAGGTTATGAGGAGGAGCATTCTCCCCCCCCTTTCTCCCCTTAATTCCATCCCTTTGCAAAACAATGAAAGGATAAACCACTGTTCCTTTCAAATAGGAAATGACAGAGGGATGGAAAGGCTTAAGATCTTCAGAATCAAATACAGCCCTTACGCATAATTAATCTAACCTTTTCTATCTTCTGGACAGCATTTCCGACTTTTATAAAAGTCAGTCTCAAAGGTTTGCATGGGAATAAAAGGGTTTCTGCTATTTGATATCATTCTTCAAGGCCAAAGCCCTCTTTGTAACCTTGGAAGAAAAAAATTCAAGAAAATCTGTTGCCCTGGAATACTGTGCTAAGAAGCAGAAGATTGTACCTTGGCAACTTATTCTCTGATTAACTTATTCAGGTCCACACAGAATTATAAAAATAGGCTATCAGGTTTCTGGAACACAATCAAGACTTGGCCATGACATCAAACCTGTTAATGAAGACAATGCAATTTGCCACTTGGCACAATTTTGAATCCTTCTCTGAATGCAACTTCTATGACATTAAAAATAAGTTAACTGGCCTGATCTTTATGCTGACATGCTTATGAACCATTTTGTTTTCTCAATCACAGAAACAGCATAGATGCAAATCAGATTATTCCTGGGTTAATATTACTGCTTTGGTTTGCTGAATTATATTACTTTGCATGCATATTACATGCTTGTATACTATCTGTCTACAGCCGAGATCCTGTTGTTAAGTTTTGCTATATTCTGAAAGCTTTTG
Source organism: Laticauda laticaudata (assembly GCA_004320025.1). Taxonomy (NCBI): domain Eukaryota; kingdom Metazoa; phylum Chordata; class Lepidosauria; order Squamata; family Elapidae; genus Laticauda; species Laticauda laticaudata. The sequence continues at coordinate 33,445 of BHFT01001216.1, read as the reverse complement.
TTCTCTCCTTGAAATTATTATGTTAATAGAGTAGAGGTATCAGATTTGGTTGGTGTCTTCTTTCTGATCAAATTCTGTTTATATCAAACAAAAATCAATAAGGATTTTAGAGAGGTTTCTATAACACAGTATACATGTTACCTATTATAGGTGCTTTTTTCCTTTCATTGCAGCCACGTGGAATGCTATCTCAATAATTTTGTTCAATGTATTATAAGAAATAGGCCTCCTTCCCCAGATCTCATCTAAGACACTCTAATATAGACCCTTTTTCTGTGCTACTCACATATGAGCAAGACCTGCCTTTCGGACTGCTGATGAGATGGCCTTGATGGCAGTGAGTGTTGAGTTCAAAAGCTGGGTTAATTCTCCCGTTGCCCCTTTCACCCGTCGTCCTTTCTCCATGACATATCGGTTCAGGGTTAGCATATCTGTTTCAAAGGGGCTTTGATCCGTCATGTTGGTTGGAAAGCAGGGCCGGTTTTCTTGGTTAGAATCTAGTAGTTCTTCTCTTCCCCTCCTGATCCCTACTGTTTGCCTGGTAGTTTTATTTTAAGGAGAAACAGCTGGTGACAGACCAAGCATGGATTAGTAAAAGATTCCTGATCCCATGTGACTTGAATGCTCGAAATAGACCTCCTGCACAATTCCTCTGGATCTTCAAAGCAGCAAGAGTGCAACTTCTACCCAAATGAACAAATTACCTTTGTGGAGTAAAGGCACAATTAACTATAGGTAACTAATTGTGACTGAGTCACTGCTGAATATAGTATGAAGAGACAATTAATGAATGGCTCTAAATCCCATCATTTGTGGGTCAAATAATCTCATAGAAGTCAATGATGTGAGCAATGTAGTCTATGCAGGAAACTGTCAAGGCATTTATTGCCAAACTTGATGGAATTGGGTTTGATTCAGGGAAGGAAGGCAATGTTGAACCACTACAGAAAAGATATCTGAATCCTGAGAAAGGAGAAAGAATGAGGAAGAAACTCAAAACAAGTCCATCTTGACTGGATTAGATATAAATTGAAGTAGGGAGAGGATTTAATGGACTTTGAAGATTTTGTTACCATGCCCTAAGCTCCTTAAAGAACATTCCAAAGCTTCTGGTGACTCCAGCTTTGTGACCTTACATACCTTGAACGGCTGGCTGTCCCTGACCTATATTTTCTGCTTTACTATAGGCTGGCAACTTCTTTGGTTTGAGCACCACCTTTTTAAATATAGAAGAAAGAAAGGGATACTGTAGTAATCTTGCCCAATTCCAGGCAGAAGCTTGAGTTTGGCCAGGATGACATTTTGAGCAGCTGCCCCTTGTTCATCCAATAGCAAATGGGGAACTTTCTCAGAGTTTGGCTCAAAGGAGCTTCACATTTAGCTCCAAGAAAAACTGTGAAGATAAGGTCCTGGCAAAAACAGCTAAAGAGCTTTGTCAAGCCATGGTGTTAAGTAGAAAACATGTCTTCCTTTAGATGTTGTACAACTTCCACTCTACACACCATTTTAGATAGTTTGGCTAATGCTGAAGGATGATAATGGGAGTTGAGCTAAATATTCAAAGCCCAATTTAGCATTGTTTAAAATGAAGGGGATTCTAATTCCTGAGTGGATTCCAATTTGGGAATATTTTGGAATGCCTAACTTCTACTCTAACACAAGACTTTCTGTTTTCTAAATCTACCCAATTTTTATTTATCAACATGCCTAGAGCAGGGCTGGCCTTGCTTAGTCAGACAAGAGATGTCAGATTCCACAAAAGTACAGCAAATTGTTATTTGATTTCTTAGTATTGTATTTTTAATGCCAGGTATAGAGAGAATTTTTTTTATTCTTCCACCTCTTGTTCTAAAATAACTTGGTTTACTTTGAGAAAACACATCATCTGAGAGGGAAAGGTGGGGGCGGATCATCTGCTGTTTCATCCCGGTTCAAAATGTCACAGGCCAGTTTTGTCCTGGAAATCCTGAAATCTTCCATATTGTGTTATGAATCTGAATTTTAAAACAGGATTGATTGTTCAGCAGGTGGCAAAGTCAATCAGCAGACAGAGATGTACCACTTCAGATGTATACTTTCTGCCTATTTTCTGACATAGAAATTTGCCCTTTATTTTCTTCTTATGTATAGATTAGGGTGTTTGCAGAGGTTTGTCAAGAAATTCAAGATAGTAGCTGGGGCCATATTGTCAAAATCTCACCCTTAGTTGCACACATCAAACATGCATCTATTGTAAAAAAAATATATGGCAGGGCTTCATTCTCATGACTACCATCTTTATTTTTTCGATTCCATCCCTGTGGGCCCTCTAGGTATGGCTATGGCTCCCATTTGCCCTTCTTCATAGTGATTCAGTTAACATATTAATGTGGATACAGGCTTTCTATCTTCCAGCAGTTCTTTATACAATGACCTTCTAGAACTTAATGGCATTGCTCCAGGACAAATACAGCTTATTTTGCCCCAACAAGAATGCTGGAGATGCATTAATGAAAATCTAGGTGTTCCGTCCGGAAAAATGCGAGGTAGACCGGGTTCCAACAACAAAGTCTTTATTAAGTTAAGCCAACAGTAACGGAACAGTTTGGATGAAGCCATGGCAGCCTTTTTATACAGGCTTGCCTGCCGGCTTGTAGCCAATGGCAGCTATTTGACTTTGCTGCCTTTTGCAAGCATACTCACTCGAGCTATTGAGCCTGCCATTCTCAGTCCGGCTCTTAATTGGATCTCGGTTCCTAATGACACCAATCCATTACTGGTCTGCTTCATAGAGCAGACTCAGATTGCATTGTTTTGGAGTATAACCATTCTATTAGCAGAACACCCTCCCCCTTAGTTTAGTCCTAGCGTGGGGAGCGTGATCGCCGCTGAGGTCGCGAGGAGGATGGGCGCTTCTTCGACTCTACTTGAACGTTGCGTGGTTTCATTTTCGCCTGGAGACTTCGAGCGGTTTTCGGATGGATCTGTTCCCTCTCCGGCTCTTCTCCATGGAACGTCTGGTTAGGGTGAGTCAGCAAGTTGCTACGTCGCTTGAGTTTGCGTCAGGCCGGTGGTTTTGGCCACCCCTCCTGCTTTTCCCGGGCCAGGTCGAGCTGGCTTGCTGGACCCCTTCCAGGACGGGTTCCTCTTCAGGTGGATTAATTTTCTGGTAATTGTTGGCGCTGGGGATCGATCGCTCTGTCATTGGTAGCGGTGTTCGAGCTTAATGCGTCTGCATGGGAGATTCTGTTTTCCGGGTCGATGTACTTAATGTGTAGGAGTACGCAGCTACGAAATATCTGACCATCGGCTCATTCGGTGGAAATAAAAGCTTCGTTGATTGGTTTGTTTCCCGGCACCAAATTCTAGTAGCGGTTTAATGATCAGTCACACCAAGGAAAATGTTCTCCCATAGAGAGTACTCCGTGAAAATTTTAACTCCGGCGACAATGCCTTAGGGCTTCATCTGTCTGTTGACTATATAGCTGTGTTCTCGTGCTTTAGAAAAGTGTGTTTTGAAGTAAAAGCGACGGGTGCCTCTTTCTCCGTCAGGCAGTTTAGTTGGTAGGCGTCAGGATGGCCCGAACCCAAATGGTTGAGGCGTACACATCGGTCGCCACGTTCTAATGTTAAGTCCGATCCACTCTCTACATCCACACATGCAGTGTAATACCCTGACACTCACCAGAAGCGTGTGTACAGGTACCATAGCATTTTTTTATGCGCCTTTGGAATGCCTTTTTGTTCTCTTTGGCCCCCTATAGTCTCAACTAGTCCTTTACTTATCGCAATGAAGCCACCAATGTCAACCAGTCCTGATCACATGTTCGCAACCTACCCATATATGTTGTGAGGGAGGAATCAAGCATCATTATACTGAACATAGTTTCTACTCTTTACACGCATACCCATATGCCTCGACATCCCCACAACTCACGTTCTTAGAGAGAGTCTTTTATTGGAGCGCTGTGGTGGTGATTCTAATAGTCTCAAGAACCCTTTATTTTCTGATTCGGGTGTATACTCGCCGTCAATTAATAACCCCAATAAATCCATCCGCACTAGCGACATTCAATTCTTAGTCACACTCTATATACAGCATCTTTTCTCTTCTCTTCGGACTTTCAGACGGCAGACTCTCCTCTAAAATTTTGCTTACGTCCACTCTCTCTCCTTTCCCTCAAGTCTTTTCTCTATACTTGAGATACGTGTTTAAGAGCATGAAACTTAGGGAACGATCTCATTCAAAAAATTGGGAAACCACCTCCTTTAATCTTTCAAATACGAGCTTCGGCATAAGGCATCTCATAATGGAGGAGACAAATGCCTGGGGTAAACGCTACTCCAAATTGACAGTCTGTTACATTTGATGACCGCTCTGTGAGTTACTAATTGTCTGTGGCCATGCCAATCGTGCCGTGATATTGTGATCTTAACTCGGAAGATGTTGATATGCTTCGGGCTAAATCAAGCTTGGCAAAATTTCCTCCCCCTAGCGAGTGCAGATAAATGTTGTACAATTGGCACAGGGTAGCGCTTGTGCTGCAACGCATTGGTTCAGGATAGCCTTGTAGTCCTGGCAGATTCGTACTGACCCAATACAGGTTTAACAGGTTGTTATTATGTGGTGGTCTCCATTTAGGCATAGGTCAATATGGAGTTTCTATGAACCCATTGCTCAATTAATTTATTTAACATGTCATCATTTTGGTCCTTAAAGCAGGGGACTCGTCTGGCTTCTTAATCTTCTAGGTGCTACTGAGGGTTCTAAACTTAAAGGGAAATTGGGGTGTTCGCCCCGGTACCCCTGCCTGATGCCGTGACAGACGTCCTGGAGTCGTGTATCAGGCTTCTCCCAGCAGGCGTTTGTGGCTACTGCAGGAACATCGGACCTCACAGCCCTGGTCATTGATTCCGATGCCCAATGGGTGCGACCATTCAATGCCCAGGAGGCCTGGAGCGGTCCAGTCGACTATTGTACGAGGGCAGGACTTCAGCATGCTGCTTTATGTGACTCGCAGAAATGTCCTAGATCCCTACCTACAGGGATTCGGTTTCTTGGTAGTCTTTTAGAGTTAAATTTTTGTTTCTGGGTTTCTTTTAATTTGATTGTTTGGAACCAGCTGTCCTGATTGTGTTCCAAGACACCATTAGACCAGAAAGGAATCCTAGAAGTCCAACTTCATCTCCAGGGGCTTCACCTGTCAATTTTTTACAAACAATTTTGACCTTTCTGTTCCTCGCCGCTTTCCATCTGAGCGCTTCCAAATCAAGTGACAGTTTTGATGGGCATTTTTCTCAGTTGCCAGTTCGTTTGTTGCGCGCTCGACGAAACCAAGAGCAGACAACTTCAAGTTTCTCTCTAGCTTGCACTACGTTGATCACTGGCTAGTAAATGGAACCAGCAGAGATTACTCTCCTCCGCGTCGTTTAGTAGCCAATAGTATATTTTTCTGACTCTACCTATTAACAGACTTTTGCGATGTGCTATCCTTACTCACTTCCCGCAAGCATAAGCCAGACTAGGATCACACTCAAATAGGAACTCTGCAACTCGGCCTACGAGAGGGTGGTCCTCAGCAGATCCAACGCGCAATCTCGCCAACACTCAATTCATTATCTGCCCCTTCTCTTCTTGTTGCGTGCTACCGCGCAAGAGCCTCGGCTTCCCCCCGCAATTCATTCGTCCACTCATCCTTCTGTTTCTGAAATGAACTGCCTCGATATCCTCTCAAGACGAGACTTTAGGGTAGGGACCGTTGCTTCTTTTTGCCTCTGTACACGCGCGATCATCAGTGTCATATATTTGAGTATCAATTTGCTTCATAGCGCCACTGCACTTTTTTCGCGCCCGCTCTCTGAGCCTGAGGAGTGCCATGTCTGCATGATCGCTTCAACCACTGATGACTTGGTGTATCTATAGATATTCTTTAACTTAGTAGTATCACAGATCTCCTCGAGACACCGTAGGACATACTCGATCTCGCATAGCATTCATCCAAGTTCAGGATATCCCGTTGTTGCAATAGAGCCTCGGCTCACGAGGACAGGATGGTCTCGCTTCCTTCATGATCCCATGTTGTAGAATTACGTTGCCGTATTGGTGATGAGATTTACACGTACCCAAGGTGGGTTATTTTAGTGGGCCTTTACAATTCGGTGATAGACTCCAGAACCAGCTCATATCTAGAGTTGTCAGTAAGCTCTGAGGGTGCTATCATGCACTGCTTCTGGATGTTTGAAATGGGTTGGTAACCCATCCAATGCACGAGTACTAGGAAATAATACAGCCTCTCTTACCACGCTCGGTTCTCGCAGAATCTCTATCCCATTGCGAGTCTGCTCTGCATACAAAAATCAAAAAAAAACGGCTCTAACGTATGAATGTCCGCAAATCCTCTTCGTTGAATTGAAGGGTGCGGGTGGCGCATTATTCCCAGCCATCACTTTCAGACTGGAATTTTCTTTCCTGCGCTGCTCGATCTCGGTTTACGGACAGATCCCATCCTCCGTCGCCAGTGTTCCGTCTGGAAACGCGAGTAGACGCAGGTTCCAACAACAGAGTCTTTATTAAGTTAAGGCAACAGTAATGGAACGGTTTGGCTCGAAGTCCGCGGCAGCCTTTTTATACAGGCTTGCCTGCCGGCTTGTAGCCAATGGCAGCTATTTGACTTTGCTGCCTTTCAGCTGCTCTTATTGGATTGGTTCCTAATGAACCAATCCAATACCGGTCTTTCTAGCCAATCAGATTGCATTGTTTGGAGTATACCATTCTATACAGAACACTAGGGGTTTATCAAGTTGAAATAGATAAGAGAAAACATTTTCTCTGCCTAAAGAAATCTGCCTGGCTAGAGACATGAAGCTCAAGGAGAGGCTACAAGATTTGGGCCACAAATATCTAGATTGCTATAAGATATTAGCAGAGAGACACTTGGTACTTTCATCTAGTAATCAATTTTTGCTGCTGAGATCTGATTGCTCTAGATCAGGGGTGTCAAACTCACATCATCATGGTGGCGTCACATGATGTATTGGGATTTTTTTTCCCCTTTGCTAAACCAGGCATGGTCAGTGCGTGACACATCCAGCCCACAGGCCGGGAGTTTGGCAGCCCTGCTCTAGATGAAACTATTCATGCTTTTTGTACTATGTCTCCAGAGCTTTTCCACGTTGATAAAACCTCAGTGGCATTGTATTTCAGTGAGAAACATTCAAGCACCAAATTCAACCTTGCTCACAATAAAAATTTAAACATACCTATGAGTTCATCTTACCCCTGGCTCTAAGGAAGCAAATTTACAGTACTATTTTCTTCTGGGATGTTATTTTTCCAACTTCTCTGACTAGTCTAGTGCCCAGAAATGTCTTGAGGCTTCCCATCCAAGTACTAACCAGCCCAGTCATATTTCACTTGTCTGCACAACCAAGGCAGACAAATGTCTGTCCCATTATGTCCATGAAATAAATGGGACTGTAATAAGTTGTAACTAATTAAGAGTCACCGTGTTTTCTATTGGTTGACTCTGAATCCATACTAGAATATACAACTCTGGTTTTGCCCATGCAAAATAATAAAGGGGGTAGTTGCTTCAATGAATCCATATTTACATTCCTTTAGTACTGTAAAATGAAGAATCTTGTGGATTTTAATTGTAGCTATAAACTACAAGAATGTTAATTGTACAATGGGGATTACATATATAGTGCATATTTATCTTTGGTAACACTCAGCAGTTCCCTAACCAAAAGCATAATTCTTCACAGTGTTATGAAGAGAGGACAGTCACATCATTTACATGCATTAACAATTATGTGGAATTAGTTCTTCTGCAGAATTGATCAGGAATGTCCTTGAAGATGTTGGGAATCCAGGAGGTTCATCCTACAAGGAAAATCTGCCTCTCTAGTGTAAAAATAGTACAAGGGGAGCAAGGTGTGGATGAGGCAAGACTTCATTGCAATATACCCCATAATTTGGTGTCCTCTCTCACATAAGGTATATATATTAGCCCCTAAAGCAAATATATTTCATTGGGCTTTCAATCCCAGTGCATAAATAAATAATGGCACCTGTGACTAATGAATTTCTTGAATTTTTATATTTTTCTTCAAGGATTTCTATATTTACAAATTCACCCACTCATCCTTTTCAGGACTGGGGCAAGTTATAAAAATGGTTAAATAACATAACTCTGCAGTCCCTTTGTGGATGTTGCTATTCTTTAATAAAAACATATTTGCAGAAGTCATGCCTTTTCCACCGCAGGTGGTCCATTGTGTTACTATCACTCAAAATGGCACTTGAATCCCATATCAAGATGTTTGCATGAGAGACTAAGCTAGAACAGATCATGTGAACATTCACATGCCATGCTTAACTATAAGACAGAGGCTAGGCCAGATGCACCATTGGTCCATTCTCCAGAATAGTATGTTTTCTCCAGTTATTGTTACCTTGTTTGTTGAAATTTGCTCATGCTTAAGCCCTCTGGTTTACGCCACTCAAAAATGCTGCTGCATGAATGGCTAGCAAGAAGAGGAGGAGATTGTGATGAAGTGTATTTGTACTAACCAGTATTCATGGTTAAACTTGAAATATGACTACAACCAATGACTGGACTCACATATCATAGAAGAGCCATGGTGGCACAGTGATTAAAATGCAGTATTGCAGGCTGATTCTGTTCACTGCCAGGAGTTCGATCCTGACCAACTCAAGTTTGATTCAGCCTTCTATCTTTCCAAGGACCAAGACTGTTGGGGGAATATGCTGACTTTGTAAACTGCTTAGACAGTGCTGAAGCAATAGCAATAGTACTTAGACTTATATACCACTTTACAGTGCTTTACTCTCTAAGTGGTTTACAAAGTCAGCATATTGACCACAACAATCTGGATCCTCATTTTACTGACCTCAAAAGGATAGAAGGCTGAGTCAACCTTGAGCCTGGTGAGATTCGATCTGCCGAACTGCTGGCAATCAGCAGTCAGCAAAATTAGCCTGCAATACTGCATTCTAACCACTGTGCCACCCACAACTCTGTAAAGCACTACGATGTAGTATAATGTTTTTATCTTTCCATTTGGTGAATAAATTTAATTGAATAAATCAGAATTAGCATATATTCGTATATTTATATAAAAGACCAAAATCAAACTTGGTCTCAGATTTTCTGAAAAACTGCCCTTTATAATGTAATATATATTTGATACCTCTCTGTTAGCAGTAGCCTTTCTGTGTACAATCATCTGGATTACAGTCAGGCTTAATGAAGAAAGTAATTATCTGAGCAACATAGTTAATGTTTTACAATGACAGGAGTATGAAATATGAGCGAACTATTTCCATTATCCAATGTCCAAAACAATCTATATAAGATGATACTTTTTTCAACTGCCTTTAAATGTTAGTATGTAGTTTAAGTTACTAAACCATCTGTAATGTAAGCCGTTGTCCTTTCACCAAATGCCAAAGTTCTTTAGCTGCTTGCTAGAACTCTTTCCACACAGTAAATACTGCTCTAAAGCAGTATTTCTCAACCTTATCTGTCAGTATCACAAGTAATGTACTCATAGAAAGCAGAACTTAACTTAACTTAAAGATGTTTAGACTTCAACTTCCCAAATTCAACATAATCTTGTACATATAATGAACTAGGAGGTATAGAAAATGTACTGGATATTATAAGTCATATGTTCTCAAAATGAACATATTGAGTACAGTACAGATTTCAAATTGGCCCTATTGGCATTTCATTAATTTGGGGTGCATGATTCAATATTTTAGTTATGCAAGGGGACTGAGTAGATAACAATTTTAATAGCACTTGGAAAAATCACATTGTATTAACTTTTGGGGTGTTCCAAAGCTACAGCACACCACACACGGGCTTGATGTTTCTCTTGGGATCTTGGCAGTCTTCTGTTCCTCATTTGGCTGAATGTTTCTTGACCAAGGCTAAATATTCCTCCACGTCATCTGAAGAGCCCAGCACAACTGGCACACGCTCGTGAATGTTTTCAGGAATAATGTCCAAGATCGCCTCCTTGCCCGTGGTTGCCATCCCTCCAGCTTTTTCGATGATGAAAGCCATGGGGTTGCACTCATACAGCAATCTCAGCTGGAGTTGAAGATGCGAAAAATAGGGATAAAAGTCCATTGTCAGCATTGTGTTTGCATAGCAAACAAGCATTATGCAGTTTCATGGGAATGTCCTAATCTTTGCATAGTTTATTGAAGGACTCATCTATCTGTGTTTACCAAGAAGCAAAATCCACTCTAAACAGCACAGTTTAGACTACAAATTAAAAGTTTAGACTAGATTTTCATATGTGTGTATGTATATGAGTGTACACAGATTCTCACACTATTTTAAAAAAAAGCCATTATAGTTCAATGATTAATTTCAGTTCAGGGCAGGAACCCAGAGGTTTGGTTAGTTTACTCTCACCAACCTGCTCTCTTTCTCATGTGATTGGACACCATTTCAATCAGCATGATTGAATCCTTTCACTTTTTGATGATGGCTGACTGAGTTTATACATGGCAGAAATCCCAAAGACTGATCAAATTACGGCTTAGTATCATGTGATGCTCTGTCAACTAATCAATCTGGAAGGCAGTGGGAAAAACTGGTCTATTACATCCAGTAATGGAAGATCTGTGCCATTTTTAATATGAATATTAAATTGTTGTGTGGAAAGGGTCTCCTCTTTCAAATTTCTGGGAGTCCACCTTAGCCTAGATCTCACCTGGAAAAATAACACGATCCAAGTGGTCAGGAAGGCTCAATAGAGACTCCATTTCCTTAGGATCTTGTGGAAATATCAGGTGGAACGACTGATGACTTCCTTTTACCGGACTATGTTAGAAAGCATCTTACATACTGAGGAATGGTATGTTATGCTGGCTTGACAGCCACGGACAATAAAGCGTTACAGAGGTTGATAAGCACAGCATAAAAAATTATGGGCTGTCCCCTGAAAACCACTGGATGAAATTTCCAGGACCCACTGCCTCAGCAAAGTGAGGAAAACCTCAGGGATGATTTGCACCCTGGTCAGCATTTCTTTACTCTCCTGCCATCGGGTAGGAGATACAGAAACATAGCCAGCCAAATGAATAGGCTAAAAAATAGCTTTTATCCATGGGCACCTCTGAATGCAACATAACACTACAGTTAGTTTTAATAGGATAGATTTGCAGGGCCAGTGCAATGTGCAACATGTTCATACCAGTGTAATATAATATAATATTACAAACATATAGGTATATGGGAATGTGTATTAGTTATTACTCATTTGGGGTTTAGGCATTCTATTTCTTTCATTTATTGAGTTATTGAGATGTATTTTGTGTTTTTTTAGGGAGGCGGGCTGCATCAAGGGAGGCTCATTTCATTTTTATTGTACACATGTTGTGCATTGACAATAAATGTTTAATTTGATTTGTTTTGTGTTGAATATTTCCAGCATATTAACAAGTCAGGAAAAGTTGGTTCCATCCCATTCTGTGCCAGCTTTCTAATCACAGTATTTGTTTTTATAGAGCAGTATTTCTCAACTGTGACCATTTTAAAATGTGGTGGTTCAACTCCCAGAAAAATAGTATTGGATGAAGTACACTTGAATCTTTGAACAAGCCATTGTCTCTCAGGCTACCTTTGCTCATACTGTTGTGGAAATTCATTGTGGAAGGAAGAAATAGTTTCCATGGATGCTATTTGAATTCCTTATTTTAAAAAACAGAACTAAAAGTGTGCACAAAGGGGGGAACCTCATGGTTAATAAGCATGAAAGTCTTGTTGAGACATGATGCATGAATGAGTAACTATGTCTTATCTATAAACCAAAGCAAACAAAATTTCAGAATTCCCAGAGATTAAAGTTCTCTATTGAATAAATATGGACTCTTCCCCAGTTTAACTAGAGTTGGGAAAGAATTGGCTAAGAGATTATTGGCTACATTTCAATTTCTGAAGAATGATATTATGATCAAATGGCATTTGAAAGTCTCAATAAGAAGAAATGGGTTCTGAGTTTGTTTTTTAAATAAAAAATGTAGCAATTGTTTAGCAGAGTGGAACATATACTAAGTTAGCTAATATTAACATATATAAGTATATTAACCTATACTAAGAAAGTCCTCAGTGGAGTACAGCCTTGATTTTCCAAAGCTTCTAAAAATTGTACCTAAAAATATTAAACTTACTGAGCAAGGGAAAGTAAAATCTACCTGGTGATAGAGGAAATAACTGCATACCATACTCCGTACAATTCACAACACTTATTTTGTAACCTTAAGTCTAAGCATCTTACTTAGGGTCTACCTGCTTAATCATACTTTCATTCTGTCACAGCTCATTTTTTAGGAAGCTCTACATTTTGGTAGAGCACAAAGTCCATCACCAAATATGGTCCCAGAGAGCTCCTTTTTTGCACACTGAAAAAGCCAAGTTCAAAAAATATACCAGGAATAGCTTAGTGAAAGCGAGAAATTATAGATATTGTTTCTTCTATGTTTTGTCAATGTTCTTGCACAAGATGGGGCACCTGGATTTATTTTTTAAAATGGATTCTCCTCAAAACTAGGGGCCTCCAACCTTGGCAACTTGAAGACTTGTGGACTTCAACTCCCAGAATTCTGGAAGTTGAAGTCCACAAGTCTTAAAGTTGCCAAAGTTGGAGACCCCTGCTTTAAACTATCAGGAAAATCAAAGATACAGGCACATATGTTTAGTAATATTACCTTTCCCTTAGGGCTCTTTGAATTGGCTGGGTATAAAAAGATTCCTCCATACACCAAAGTACGATGCACATCAGCCACCATGGAACCCACGTACCTGCTGCCATAGGGAGAGCTACCATCCTAGAAAGAAAAATGAAATGGTAGATTAAAATAAGCTTTGGTTTGATAATGATAACTTATGTGTCGACCATGCATCCAAACACAGCTTCCCTATGGCTCTGCTCTTCTGGATCTAATGTATAGGTTCCCTATTGCAGGGGCAATCTTTAAAACCAATACCTAATTATGAAAAACATGGTGTGGACTGCTGAATTAATTCAATTTGAGTTTTTCAATAGCATCATAAAGATGAATCAATTCGATTTTGAAAATCAGTCTAGGTCTCAAAAACAGTCTTTCTATGCACACACGAACACTTCAAATCTTTAGAGTGATTAAGAAGGAATCATTTTCATCATCAACAATTCAAATTGTATCAGGAAAAACATTGATTTGATTTGGAGATTAGATCAAACTGCCTTTGAAATGGTGACTTGAATTTCTAAATCAAATCTTTGCAGATTTGAATATATTCACTTAAAAGATTGCCTTTATAACTTTGACTCTCATATATACAAATACCAGGGGTGGATTCAGCTGGTTCAGGTGAACCGAATGTTAAATTTATATCTGGTTCGCTGAATCAGTAGTTGAACTGTCTGGCCCTGCCCATTCCACCTAGGAGTCTCCACGTGACCCGTTTTGGATGCAGATAAGTGCAGGGCCCACGTGGAGGCTCTGGGAGGACGAAAAACAGCCCTCCCAGAAGTTCCAAAAGTCTGGAAATTGTCCTGTTTTTGGCTTCTGGAGGGTCTCTGGAGCCTGGGGGAGATAGTTTCCCTCCAGAGGCACAAGGGAAGCCTCTGGACTCGGGGGAAGATAAAAAATGGCCCTCCTGGAATTTCTGGTAAGCCACGCCCACCATGGCCACGCCTACTCAGCAACGGGCAGAGAACTGGTTGTTGCAATTTTTGAATCCTATCCCTGATGAAAACCTACTTGGGGAAATTTCTTCTTCTGAAGATATTCCGTGACTGCAGGATCAAAGTATGATGCATATCCTTCATTTAGACTGTAGATATTTCCCTTTTTCTTTATTTTTACATCTTTGTTCACCAAAATGAATTCACCAATTGCCTAGCAAATTAAACAGAAAGCAAAACCATTATAATATTTCATCCTGAATTGAAAATATATTTTTTTAAAATTCTTTTGTAAAGTAAACATTATTTTATAAGTATCACAAGATCAAGTGTTGTTGGACATCTTATTTCAAGTGCTTTTGTATTATAACCAGCTATATCACCATCTTTCCAATTTTCTTAAAAATTTACTTTAATAAAACTATGTATACATATATAAAAACAAACTACTGATTATAATTATACATACAACGTAAAAACCAACTATTGCAAAATATTTTTCAGTATTATACAATAATAAATCATAAAAAGTTTGAAAATAGCAATGGTTATAATTTCACAATTATTTATGACAGAAGCACCAATATATATATTAGAAGTCAAAAGGAATAAAATGAAAATGCAGGTTAGGTGCAGCTACTTGAAGGATACATAATGGATTATGAGAAATTCTAGATACGCAAAGTATCTAACTCCAGTGTCTTAGATCTGAACCAATAAAGGTGAGATACAACATGGCATTCCATTTTTACCTTCTACATTCTAGAAAGCAATTCTAATGCAAATTGCATGACATGAGCTAGGCAGGAACATGCAAAAAATATCCTTTTTTGAAAATCCTTTAGGATGTACATGGTGCCTCACACATGCACACAAACATGCCACTTACTCTTTAAGACATCAAGGTGTATCTGAAAGCGTACAAGAACATGTGTTAACAATACTTTTGAGATAATCAGAAGGCAGTCCTATTTGGAAGGAGCTATATATGGATGGTTGAATTGCTAGGATTGTTAAAACAAAAATAAAAAAATCACACACTCTGCTCATGAACACAGAGGGAATTATGAAAGTTAAAAAGTGCTTTTAATAAAGGGAGTCCTATATATATATAATTTCTTTTAGAAGGTAAGTGGATTTCTGTAATTCTTGTAACAATTTTTTTAAAAAAACCCTATACTATCATTTCATTGTTAACAGCATTTACTTTCCTTTCTTTCATGTATTTGGCCTTCTAACTCGAAATCAGTTCCAATGCAAACTCCGTGTTAAAGCACTGTGTGCCAGTTAAACTTCCCAGCCACCCTTACTTCTGCCGATTTTCATTCACAATTAACACCTTTGTTTGACAAATAGCCTACGTTTCTGTTGATCTTCATCATTTAATTTTAAAATACTGCCTGTGCACATTTCAAAAATCCCACTGCTTTCTGGCTTCCTTTCCTAAGTGTTAAATTGTATGTTATATTTGGCAAGACATGTGCAATTTCATTTGCTCTTTTCTTATTCCAAATCAAGAATGGAGATCTGGTTCAAATTGGGATGCTAGCATTGATTAGGATCATAGCAACATGGATATAAATCCTCACTAGGATCCTAACCTAGATGAAGATTCCCCCCCCCCCCNNNCTCCCCCCCCCCCCATATCAAATGCCCCTTGATATAGTAAAAAGAAGCAGGGATCCCTGCATACCAGTTTGGAAAAATATAATCTGAAGAACCAAAAAAGAACACCCACCCTCCAAAATTCTTTTACTGGAAACACCAAGTACATAAAAACAACAAGAAGTAAGCTTCCTTGTATGGTATACTCTGCAATCTATTACTTATGAATGTCTGTCACAAAAATCACAAAAATCAATTTCACAGTGATCATGTATGATTTTTATGTAGTTTTACCCTGTTCGTTCCTTAAACTACTGCACATTGCATTGTTATAATAAAATTATGTAAAATACTCATTTTTGTGTCCATAATAGCTTCAAACAGTTGTATAATGACTGTCTGTTAATCAAGGGCTACCTGTACCAGGCATAATATGCAAACTCCAATGTAGTATTTATCTTATTGATGGTTGTTTCATTTTGCAAATTAAAAACTGAGGCTGAAAAGGCAGGATTGCAAGACCGCAAGCAAACAATCATCAATCTCAGGATTCCCAGGTATGCCTCTTACCGGATCGAGCATAAAACAGTTGACGCCAGATTCCAGGGCCAAGACAAGCATAGTAGCACTTCCATACAGGGCATAACCAGCTGCCACCAGATTGCGACCAGACTGGAGAGCATCCTTTTGACAAGGAGCACCAGGAGAAACCTTGAATAATAAGTAAAATAAGTTTAGAAGCTGGAAAATTCAATACTCTTATGCAACTGATGAGAAGTGATTCATTGCTATACTGTGATTCTTTCAGTTCACTGGTGGCAGTATTTTTTTTTCAGGACAACAAATAATTTGAAATATGCTGTCATACTCATAAAAACTACCACTTTGCCAACAAATATCTTGATCATTGCTAAATATGATGCCTTCAGTTCTAGCTCCGTTATCAGATGGTTCCTAATATTAAGAAATAGCTTCAACTGTTGACTTAATCCTTATGTTGCTCATACTTCCTCATGGCCATAATACTATGTAAAAAGATAGAGTCCTTGCAGATTTTACTCTGCTAGCCATTGCCAGTTAGGGGGAGGGGCAGTGCTCATCTCTGTTTCAAGGCCATTGAGCCAGCTCTTTTCAAAGACATTTCCACAGGCATATGGCCAGCATCACATCACAGAATGCTGTTACCTTCCCACCAAAGTGCTACCTATTTATCAACTCATATTTGCATGCTTTCGAACTGCTGGATTGGCAGGACTGGAGCTTTTCCCATTACATGGTGCTCAGGTCTTCAACTTGGGCATCTTAACATTGAGCCACTGCACCATCCCTCATAATTCTATGATTTCTTCCTTATAATTTCTATATGTTACTGAACCTCATCTTCCAGCATTCTAATTGCCACACTTGATGGAGCTACTAGGAGTTACAGTTTATGGATATCTAACAATTATTATCCCTAAATGAAAATAATGCTTTTGAGCAAAGGATATCAAGGAATTACCTTCTTCTTTACACCCAAAGCTGAATGGAATTTATTTTTCCAATAACACCATAGAGTACTACACTCACTCACTATAAAGTGTGTACAATTCTTCAGTGTCAGCATTAGTGCTCCTCCCCATCTTAATTCCCATCCCACTATCTTTTAATTCTTGTAATTGGCCAAGGAAATTTTGCTGTTTATTTTTAAACAGAAGGCAAAACAGAATCTAAAAGAAGAAATTAAACATTCTATTTCCATATGGGAAAAAAACCCAATAAATGTCTCCCATCTCATACTCTACAAGTAATAGGAGGAAAGAAGGAGCTAGCTATTAGCTATGTTTTCAACCCAAAGTTTCCTTATTTTTCTATTTTCAGTCTTTTTAATCCTTATATATAATCTGCAAGATAATGAATAATTAAAACAAATAGTAGAGTATTGCATCTGGAGACTATCAGTGTACAGTATACATTTAAATACATGCTCATCTAGAATTTCAAGTTCCTTCAATCAGGCCACCTGCCTCTAAAATGGTATGCACTCTTACTATACTTATTGTTCCACTGTGCATATCAGATGCCTACAGGGATAAACCAAACCTACTGGTCTCGCTACTTGAAAGTTTACATTGTGACCCTGCTCCCAATGTGCAAGATCATTTCCCCCTTCTGAAAAGGCTGCCTGCACCATTACATTCTATGGGCCTGACTCATGAAAACAAATAGTTGCAAATCACAATTACTAAAGAAAAAACCGTATCTGCTCAAACACAGGTGGAGTTTATTTACTACATGGCAGCATAATTGACAAAGTTTGATTTTCAATTAACATGTTTTGTGACACAGGCATTGTGGTTTACACACTATGGTAAGTTTACCCAGCTATGGTCTTCCTATCAGAAATGGATTTTTTAAAATATAGTAGTAATGGTTAAACCTGTTTTCACTTGAAACTGTGAACTGCTGGAATCAGTAATCACAGGCTCTTAACTTTGGATTGGAGGTGGAAAGTTATTACACATTCTTCTGGAACATCCATCTACACAGGACTCCCACTCACTGTTTCTAAACAGTCCCTGAGTTCATGTTCTTGTTCAGTCATTAAGTCACCTCTGCGTCTTCATAACCGCATGGGACTGTAGCACACCAGGCCCTTCTGTCCTCCACTGTCTCCCAGAGTTTGCCAATTCATGTTCATTGCATTGATGACATTATCTAACCATCTCATCCTCTACCATCCCCTTCTCCTTTTGCCTTCAATCTTTTCCAATATCAGGGTCTTTTCCAATGAATCCTCTCTCCTCATTAGATGGCCAAAGTCTTTGAGATTCAGATCCCTGGATTCATATATTGAGCTAAGTGATAATACGGTTTGTTTGGTTTTGACTAAATATAATGGGTGAATTCAATCAACTGTTGCTTATTTAATAAAATGTGGTTAAACAAAGTGTAAATCCTGTCACAATATTTATGGCCCCAGTTAAAACTTATCATTGCTACTTGTGGATTTGAGAAGCTTTAACAGGAACATAATCAGAAATTTGGTCACAAATTAGTCTAATATAAAAGTGGTCCTCCTCTTTCCCCTCCTCCTCCTCTTTGATATTTAGCAACCATGCAGTATATCCTACCTTTTTATAGATACCAAAAATGGTTCCAATAGAAACAAGGCAATCAATATTAGAAGAACCATCAAGTGGGTCAATGCAGACAACATATTTACCCTGCAAGAAAAGAATATTCAAATAACTTTTTAAAGAACAAAAATTCATGCTTACTTTATTGTTAAATACTTTGACAAAATAATATCTTTGGGGAGAAAGTAGGCAACTTTTCCCATTTTCCTATCTAAAATGAAAGGTTTGAACTATTAACTGATCTCAGGCTGATGGACTCCAAACTGTAAATGAGGAAGAAATGTCATAATCCTGAAATAATCAAGCCATACATTTCTCAAAAGGGAAAATTGTTGTTTGATTTGGGTTTGTGTTTAATTAAATGTATTGGATTTGCTTTGGCTAGCCACCTCAGAAGATTCTGAATAGCTTAACAAAATCTCCAAAAATGTTGACACCAGAGCAACAAGCTTATTTCAGCCACAAAATCTGAAGGAACATTCTGTAAGATCACCATCTACATCTCAGGTGATGCAGACTGCAGACAAAAGTAGCTGTTGAATGTTCTAGATTTCTGAACAAATCACAAGCAACAGCCCAAAGTGGATAAGGCTTATTATTCCTTTAGAAAACTCTCCTGCAAGAGGTCACTCCTGCATGTAGGAAATACAATAAAAAGTCCTGATCCTAATGCAGCTCTCCAGTCAAACAGAAGTCAACAATCCAGAAAAGACTAGACCAATATTTAGAAAAAGATCAGACTGAGGAAGCCCTCAATAAAACCGTCTCAAAGATGGTCAAAAACGGTCAGGATGGAGACTGTATATTGGGACCCTTTTCCCTTTCTTTCCATGCATCATGCAAAATTTGCCCCCCCCCCAAAAAAATAGCATTCCATTGCGTGATCTTGAGTTTTTTTTAAATTTCCTGGTTGATGTTCCTGCCTCTGTTAAATTCAGATAACTGTCCTTTGCTGCCCACCCAAGACAGTTGAATGGCAAAGGAGCACAGTGAAAAATATCTAACTTGGTTCAACTGAGCTTTGTTGTTCATGCTTCCAACCCTAAATTTGTGAAGGTAATGAAGGTACAGCAGTGCATGCAGTGGAAAAGGACAGCAGTTGAAAGGGATTTTTAGTATAGCCTGCATAATTCTTTCAAACAAATCTTTTGTACAATTCACTTCCAGATTTGATACACTTAAAATGTTCAAGTAAAGATAAGGAACTTATGGATCACTGTCCACCTGTGATTTAAGTGGCTTCAGGTGTCTCAAAACACATGCTCTCAGTTTCGCGGAAAAGTGGTGACACTTTTTCAATGACATTTTTTTTGTAACCCTGACATACACACAAACACACACACACACTCCCAAAAACCCAAGTTGGTAAAAATGTTGATTACCGTAATGAAAGCCATAATGGCTGAAAATAATAACAGGGAAAGAATGCAGCTATGTCTGGATTGAAATAATAACTTGAGACATTTTCAAGTGGTTGATTATATAGCATCACCTGCTTTTTGATCAATCCTGTTTGCCCTTGGATTAGCATTATGAAGGAACTATAAGGTTTCCCTCTGAAATTTAACCTAGTGCCCTCCATATATTGGCCATTAAGTTTGAGTATTGGGTTATATGCAGCCAATACATGACTTAAGCTTAGTGAAGGGCTGGTTTAGGGTTGTTGTGCATTGATTCTAATTCCCTCCCCCCTTTGTGTATGTGTGTGTGTGTCTTCAGAGGGTTCTGCTCTTTGGTCTTTGAAGTCAGCATTTTGGGTTAAAGTTTACCCATTTTAAAAACTAACTGTTTCTCAATGTTGCACTGGGAAATTTATCAGAGATACTGACCTGTCTGTCGTCTTCCACTATGACTGCTTCTTTGTTTTCTTCTGACACAATGACACAAGTGGAGAACGATGATTTCAGCATGTTGATCACCATGTCATTGGAAAGAACATCTAACTTCTTTACTTGGTCCCCTGTCACATTGGTAGAACCAGCAATTCCATAGCTGAAAGGAAGAAAAAAGATTAGAAAATATGTGTGTGTATGAGTGTGTACATGCATTAAATGAATCTCTCAGGCAGTTTAAAATTAATTATGATTCTAATGTCTCACATAGATCTTCACAAGTTTTAATTCCTCTTCCCTTTTCCCTGAATTAGAGTTACATCCGACATTATCTTTTAGGGTTCGAAATGAAAATGGGCAGGTAAAGCATATCACATATGACACTGATCCTAATTTATCTTGAACAGAAATTACATAATAAATTCAAGCTTTTATGGACTTCCCTGTTTTCTGCCCTCCAGTACAGACATTTCAGAAGTGTCCCTGTCCCACCAACATTAATTGCAATTTAGCGTGTCATCTAAACTTTTGCCTGCAGTGTTAAACATAATTTGCCAAATTCCAGGTGAGGCCACATGGTTTAGCAATAGCAAAAGCACTTAGACTTACATACTGCTTCATAGTGTTTTACAACCCTCTCTAAGTGGTTTACAGAGTCAGCATATTGCCTCCAACAATCTGGACTCTCATTTTATCCACCTTGGAAGAATGGAAGGCTGAGTCAACCTGAGTTAATGTGATCTATTTTAGACAAACTACAATTAAGTTTTTCAGGTCTGGATAGCATAATCAAAATCAGAAGCAAACCTTTCCTCTTTGGTTTTATTGTTGATCACAAAACTGAAGCTTAATTTGATGTCTGAATACAGCTATGGACTACTATCTGACTATGTTCATATTTCTATATTCATGTTTCATTTGTAATCCTCAAAATGTTAATACGATGTTTTTAATTTTTTATGTAACCTTTTCAAAAAAAAACTGCTTTAACATCTTAGACCAAACTTTCTCAACTGATACCTTCTAGATATATTAGGGAAACCAATAGCTTATGATACAGTGAGAAAAAATAATGCTCAACATTACACAAGTGAGCATTCTAAAAGTTGCTATTATTTGGCCCCACATTATCTATAAATTTCCCTAACCACCAATATTGCTTGTTTTCATCTTTTATATCTTTCTTCAGAAACTGGTGAAAATTGCCAGAGCCATAAGCCATACAGTTCACTATAATTATCTTGGAATAACTATAAAACAGTAAAAATCTATTCCTTTTTTAAAAGAATCCCATGGTGTAACTGAGAATTCAGGCAATTAACTGTATTCCCGAAAATGTGGAGAGCGCAAGGGTGGTAAAGGCTAAGATGGACATATATTTGATAGTCCCCCAGCCCACCATCATTGAACAAGTACTTTTGGTTGTTATTCAACTTTAAAAAAAGAAAAGTGAGCCCAAATTTTGCTTTCTGGTGAAAATCAATAGGGCAGAGTAAGTTATTATTAGCTGCCAAATGATGTAAGCCTTTCAAACATTGGATGAATCTATTGTTTGTTTGGTCCTTTCAGAATATCATAGTACTAAATTTAATGGGAAACCTAGCTGTATGGCCTCAGCAAACACAATGATGCTGTGTGATACAGGTAGTCCTCAACTTACAACCACAATTGAGCCCAAAATTTCAATTGATAAGCTGTTGAGTTCAATTTGCTCCATTTTACATTTCTTGCCAGTGTTCAGTGAAGTTGTTTAATTAGTATAGGGTTGTTACGTGAACCTGGCTTCCCCATTGACTTTGCTTGTCAGAAGTTTGCAGAAGGGGAACATAAGACCCTGGGGCATTGCAACTATCATAAACACATGCCAGTTGCCAAGCACCTGAATTTTGATCACCTGACCATGATGATGTTCCAATGGTTGTGTGAAAAACAGTTATAAATCACTTTTTTCAGTGCCATTGTAGCTTTGAATGGTCACTAAATGAATGGTTGTAAATTGAGAATTCAATCTTGCTCCAAGGCAGCATTGCTGTACAAATGAGCTAACAAGTCCTTGCTAGTTTTTTTTTAATAGAAAATTCTGCCTTAGCTTGATGTGTGAATTCAGATGCTTTTTATAAACACTTGAGTTATCAAACCTAAGATTTAGAATATTTAAAATTAACATATGAATTCATATCCATATATGATCATGCTGTCCATATATACCTGCACATATGGGAGTATTTTCCAAGAGCTCATAGTAAGAAAATCTACCAAGATGTTATCTGAATCACATACTAACTTTACCCAAATAAGAGGATCACACAGTACCCAATTCTTATCTGATGGGTCAACTTTGCTTATTTGCCGATTGCACAAAAAGAAGGGCAAACATAAGCAAAGTTCTTCATTAAGAAATACAAAGTATGTCCACATAGATGTGCATATCAGGCAGGCAACAGCTGTCTCTTCAGTTTTGCCACTTCCTGTGGGAGGTGGCCTTAAATGGTTGCACTTGCTTAATAACTTGTTCCCAAGACAATGAACACAATTGCAGGACATTTACATATACTTCAAAGTTACTGTTGTTGAGTTTACCTTTTGCCCCCCCCAAAAAGATAGTTGGGTGATTGAGGTTCTACCTTCAACCTTCTACTGATCAAAACCTTCTCAGTGAGTGCTTTTTTCCCCTATTGTTCTGATGTAATATTAGACAATTTCTATCAAGCTGAACTTATTTTTGTAATTACTAAATGATGTTAGACTAAAAAGGGGGTAGAACAAGCCCCAAACTTTGATTGTACATCTATTTACTTGGAAGGTAACCCTAATTTAAATGACAGAACTTACTGCAGTGAAGTATCTGAATAAATAATACAAGTTAAATATATAAGAAACTGATTTTCTAATGTCATATATCTAACATTGAATATAGATTCATTAACAGGAAATCAGTTTGGTTTTTGTGCCCAAAAGGAATAAGTACATTTATAAAATAAGTGGGAAATCCTTTCTTCTTCTTGTCTCTTCAATAAAATACAGACTGAGTAGTTACATGAGAAAAGCCAGCTTGTAGTTTGCTGGAAATACAACGCTCATCATTCCTAGCACAAATTGCAGGAGGGCAAAATAGATTAGCTGATATTCCAGGAAAGTTAATAAGTACAAAAATTAGATTGATGAATTACAGGCAAAATAAAAGAAGAAAGGTTGGATTCCAAGACTAAATAATAAACTATAGCAAATTAGAGGACAAGACATAAATCCTGGTTGAGAAGTCAGAAAGGCCCAGCTGAAGAATAGGTTCCAAATTCCAAAGAGTCATTCAGCTAAGTTGTATTAGTTTTCATTTTGATGGATCATGGCGAGCTACAGAATCCCAGGAGTAGAACTTAAGGAAAAGGTGTTTGGACACTGGACTCTAGAATAGATTCTGGAGTCATATTTTGGCAAATGAGAGGGGACAAGTAATAATGGATCATATGCAGATGCCCTTCTCTGAAAATCATGGAGGAAAACAGGCACATCCTCGGAAGGAATACAAGCTGCATAATTGGCCATACGCTTGCTTGCTCTCTCTTGGCGGTAGATACAGAGGACCAGATTTATATAGCTGAATGTTGTGGCCATGAAATCCATCAAGATTAATCCAGAGACAGAAGCAGGTTGAGCAATTAAAGGCAAGATTCACTCTGAAACTGTGAAAGAACACAACTGCTGCCTGAAATATTTCTATATTGTACTAAGGCATAGTTATTTAATAATTTGTTGAATAAATCATGACTTCCTACTTAAATATGTCACAGCAAGCACCAATTTACAAATCATAGCTGCTGAATTTGCACATCAAGCTAAGGCAGAATCAAAGCATCCACAATATTGCATACCACAAAATGTGCAGGAAGGGCCAGGCCAACGCTGGCTGCAAGTATGCTTGCATGTCCTATTTCTCAAAAAAAAAAAAAANTTATTGGAAAAAAAAAAAAAAAAAAAAAAAAAGGCCATCTCTTTTTTGGGCCCTCAGCAAGAGACCTTGCTGGTTTCAGTCCCTTCTCCCTTTCAGGGTGGCTTGGTATGGAAGAGCGATGGGGCTTTGATGGGGCTAATTCCTGGGTGTCCAAGAGAAGCATCGAGGTGGACAGTGGAAGGGGCCGCCACCAACACAACTTTCTCAAGAAGAGAAAGACCAGGAAGGATGGGACACACAGAACAAATGAAGGTGAACCCAGAGGCCATTCCAGTAGGTGTTGGGGTGGGGGGCGCTCCACATACTCCATCTGAAGAGCAGCCGAGAAAGAAAAGGTTGTTGCTCAGGTGCCCCGTCTTTTTCCAGGCAGAGAAATAAGTCGGCACAACATCCTGTCTCTGTCTTTCTCGCATCTGCCTTCTGAGTATCCGGAGCAGGTTCCAGGTTCCTTCTGACACCTGGCACAGTTGTCACCTCAAACACCTGTCCTGTCCTGTCCATATTTTGGTTCTTGTTCCATCCGTACAAGGGGTCCCCAATCTATGGGACTTCTGGTCTGTGGCCGATTTGCAACTGGGCCACGGTGTGCAGAGCCCAACTTATGTCGGAGTCGCAAAGGCGATCGATCCCCTGCTGCGTTTCACCACAAACCTAACAACCGCCAACGGGCACCTTTGGGAAGCTGTCCGTTTTCGAGCCTCCCTCCAGCACCAGGTACCACCAGGTACTCCAGGTACCAGCACCGCCCCCCACCCCACCCCACCCCACCCCACCCCGCCATCCCCATTCAAGCAGCGCCCTGGATCTCAAGGAGAAAGTCGGGAGAAGACGCTCCAGGGAGGGTTCATCGCCCGGCCTGTTGCCCGTCGCCTTTGCCAACAAACTTACAGGTTGGCAATGCCCGCCTTGCGCACGGCGGTGGAGATGGCTTTGACGGCCGTGCAGAGCGCGTTGAGCAGCTGAGTGAGCTCTCCGGTGCCCCGCGCTTTCCTGCCTCCCTCCATCACGAACCGGGTCACGGTGGTCACATCGGTGTCGAAGGTGGACCGGTCTGTCATGACGGCAAACGGCTGTGGCGTTGGCGCTGGCCGAGGAGGAGGAGGAGGAGGAAGAAGAAGAAGAAGAGGAAGCGGTGGCCGATTCGAGTCCTTTTGAGAGGGGAAGGGCACAAATGGCAACGGCGGAGGCCGTCCCGACGCTTCCCAGACCCTCCTCCTTGACGACGCGGAACTCGTGCCAGCCGCCCACTCCGCAAGGCGAGGGGAGGGCGGGAAGGAGAGGAGCGCCGTCTCCTCCCTCCAGCCGCCCAATCCTGAGAAAGGGGTGAGGGCGGGGAGGAGGAGGGGGGGTGGGGGTTTCGTGGCCTTCGCGGAATCATCGATTGTTCGAATCGTGTTGTTTTCGATCTTCGGGGCTACCCGGCCCGAGGAAAGAGGCGGGAAAACGGCTCGAGCGGAACAGCCACCGATCAGGTTCCCCAAGAAACTGAGGGAAGGGAAAGAGGGGCGGGGGGGGGGGCGGACCAGGATTACGAAGTCTGAATTTCAGACACGACCGTCGCGCTGAAGCCAACCAGAGCTGAATATCGCGTAGGCATCAGCCCTTCGTCTCCTTTTTGGCCTTTAGAGAAAAGGGGTGTCCAACCTTGGCAACTTTTAAAGACTTGCGGACTTCAACTCCCAGAATTCCCCAGCCACTCATCCTGATTCACATGCTGACTGGCGAATTCTGGGAGTTGAAGTCCACAAGTCTTTAAAAGTTACCAAGGTTGCACAGCTCTGCCCTACAGGTTTCAGAATACAATAGCAATTTAGATCTGACTTGAATCGGGGACTCCTTGTTTTTTTTTTAAAAAAAAAAACCTCAAGAAATTAACGAAGGAGAAATAAGCAGACACACACTCCACCTTTGACATATTCTTCAGGCGTAATATTCCTTCTCTTTCCCGTTGGTATAATAGTGTGCATCGTTGTATCTACTATCTCAAGTGGAGAGAACTGCAGACAACATACTTGCTTCTTGAATGAACCTATTTGCCTGAGTTCACATGCTACATTTAATTCAAAGAGCCGCAAACAATAACCAAGATTAA
Source organism: Laticauda laticaudata (assembly GCA_004320025.1). Lineage (NCBI taxonomy): Eukaryota > Metazoa > Chordata > Lepidosauria > Squamata > Elapidae > Laticauda > Laticauda laticaudata. The sequence goes on along the minus strand of BHFT01001216.1, from coordinate 7,156 downwards.
TGATCAAAGTTTGACATGTTGTGCAACCAGCTGAGTCTGTAACGATCAGATTAAAGCCAATCATCTTCCCTGTGTGACAGTGTCAGACCTGAGCTACAAAAATCCAGACAAGAATTTAAAAAAAAAAAAAAAACAGAATATCCATAGCTGCCACCGAGTTGTCTTTTTTTTTTTTTTAGTTTTGCAGTCATGATCTCATGGTTTTGTTTTTATGATAATATTTTGCTGTATTACTTAACTGGGACACCTGCATACAAAATCAAAATTTAGCACTAAATTTGAAAAAAAACAGTTCTTTTTAAAAACTAATAACTGTGCAGATCATAATAACGTACAACATTTTTTTTAAAAAGAGTGGATGCTCCATAGGCCAAGAAAATGGAAACCTTCAAGGAAACCTGTTCCTTTAAAAGGTTGGGCCATCAGTGTGAAGGAGATGAAGCAATGGGCTCTCAGTAGCAGGGATACCAAATAATACATAATGGGCATTATCAGGCCCTTGTGTATCCAGAGAACATGGCCATTGCAACATTGTTCCATAGCTGGCCATAGTCAGTGGTGCTCAATGTATTATCCTCCCAGTTACATGGCTGCATCTCTCAGTGAGCTGCTTAGTCTCATTGCAGGAATGGTTATGGATTATCCCAGGGTTTTCCAGTATTTTGAAATATTATTCTCTCTGATGCTGCGTATTAGATTAGCTTAGCAGCATCAGGTTTCTGTGTGTACAGCTAACGAGTAGGCTAGTTTGGTCGCTCAACACCAAGAGACTGGTGAAGCGGGCACAGCAGTGCCTGCACTTTCTGTGTCATATGAGAAAAATACATCTTCCTCCTCCTGTCCTGACCACTTTCGATAGAGGGACGACTGAGAGCATGCTGTNTTTTTTTTTTTTTTGCAGCACTCCCTCCCCCCATTTATTTTGCCTTCTGGGCCTCAAGGAAGCCTCCTGAGAGAAGCAGTAAGAAAGCGAGGGGGATCCCGGCACAGCTGATCATCAGAACAGCTGCTCATGGGGAGGGGGAGGGGAAGAAACACCTCAAGGAGTGATCTCAAGGAGGGAACACAGCCAGCAATGTCAGGCACGCGCACGATATCACGCATATGCGGTAAGGACTGACTGGGAGGGGTGGGTGGAGAGGGACAGGGCCAGCCAGGGGCACAATTTGCCAGTTCTCTGAACTGCACAGAATCATAACAACCGATTCTATGGAACCAGTACAAACCGGTAGAATACCATCCCAGTTCACTTCCTTCTCTCCAGGACACGGCATGTAAGCGATGCTTGAGCAGGGTCTGCAGGATTGTCTGGAATGCTACCCATCCTTTCATGAGCTGTTTTCCTTGTTACCTTCTGGGAGGGGGCTTTGTGGTACCTGAAGCAGAACATCCGGATTCAGTCACAGTTTTGTTCCATACAATATCAACCTCATGAACTCTCAAGCTTCCTCTTTCCACTATATATTCAAAATGGACAGTGATTGATATTTGTGTGTGTGAACCATGCGTATAGGTGTATTGTGTATGGGTGTAGGGAGCATATACTTTCTTTGAGAGCAGACAACAGAATTTCATTTTTTTAACCCTAAAGGTCTCATCTTTAGCTCAAAGTGGATGAAATGTCTCGACATTTCTCTCAGTTCTTGTTATGAAAAAATTAATTCCTCATGATGATGGTTTTCCAACATCAAGGGACTTTTCCAACATGTCCTCTCTTCTCATTAGGTGGCCAATATATTTCAGCTTCAGGGCCGATTTCCTTTTTAGTCATTTACGAAATGCTTTGAACAGTATTGAAAGAGTTATAGAACATGGCAAGCATATTAATGTATGTATAGGCTTGGCTTTCTTCTTGAAATAAATCTTGGTTAACAATTCAAAATGTGTTAATTCATTAACATACATTTGTACTGAATTAGTAGTTTAGTACTGGTCAAAAATGAGTGATTTGAAATGAGGTTTCTGGAATAAATCTAGCTAAGCTAACAGCTTAATATAATCAAGATTTTAAACTAAAGCAGAGTGGAATAAAGACATTACAAATAATTGTAAAACCCTGGCCTCTTAGCATTTTCACCTCAGACTAAAACTGAATTCCTTCCTTCCTTCCTTCCTTCCTTCCTTCCTTCCTTCCTTCCTTCCTTCTTTCATTTTGGAACTTGTGATCTTTCCAATTTGTTTTCAAATGTCATGAATATCTGTTTATTTACAGTTCAGCCACATGATCATCTCTTTAACTACAAATAGCAGTCTCAAATACAATATCAGAATTAGAACTCTGCTATATATTCCAGTTCTAAGAATTATACACAATCTGGGGAAATTAATTGACTTCTCAACAAATGTGAGGATGTACATTTTATACATGTTTTCTTGAACTTTATTGCATCACTTTTGTGTAAATTATAAATTTCACATAAAGATTAGCAATGCAATGTTTTGCAATTCACAGAGGGACAGGAAAGGAATGGGAACAAGCAAATAGTGATGGAGCCTTCTTAGAGTGAAAAAGCCATGCCATTTCTCCTTTTTATTTATTGTTTATTTGCTAATATAATAAGAAATGTTTCCACCATTGCAACATGCTATTCTCTAAATATATGTGCGAGGAAGATCTTTGCGCATTTTAAAAACCATAATGTGTTGTAATATACCATTTCATAGGGAGCAAAATACATTTATTAGCATGAGAGTTTTAGTCAAGGTCTGCAATATATTTTGTGTAAGAAGTGTGACCAAGCACACACAGACACAGATACACACAGACACACACACACAGACATAGAGGCATTTTTGTAATGTACATAGACATAATAAGTCTTTTATGTGTTTTTAAACAGATGCACAGGATGAACAATGTATATTAGCATTATGGGAGAAATTGCACTATCCCTACAGCAGAGGGTAGCACCTAGCAACATTAGCTCATCAAAAAAGTTAAACAGTCAATCTGCGAGATCAGAAAATCCCAGCTCTTTTAGTTTGATTGGGAAATTGAAAAATCATCACAGAAGCTAACCACTTCCATACTTTTGCTATACATACATGCATATATGCACACATGAATGAATGAATGGCATAAAATATATGGTAGAATGAATGGACTATGCAACCAATACTATCCTTATTAGAAATGATCAAACTTACATAGCCACTCCCTCCTGAGGGACTCCCCTCCTTACACTCCCTCCTGAGACTTGAACACATGGACTTGGTACTTTTGACAACAAAATATATTGCATTTATTTTTGGGGAGTTATCCAGGTTCTGGCATTCAAAAGCTGTGGAAAGAGATTTATAGAATTTATCAGCATGCAGCCCACTTTCCTAGACATTCTCAGAACAGAGAAATAGAATTCATGTTGTGCTCCTATGTTTGGACAAAAGTGATGTCACTTTTCCCTAAAGTTCCAGCAACTTCAACCCCCACTATCACTTCTTCTCTGTTAATAGGAATTAGGTCCAGGATAGCTGTCCCTCTAGTTCCCTCTATGTTTTGGATGACAAAGTTGTCAGCTAGGTTGGTCAGGACCCTGTTCAATCTCTCAATTGTTACAGAGTTTGTCTCTGTTCTAGGTCCTTCTGTTTTGTTATTCTGTAAATTTTTAATTAATAATTTAAGAATCTATAGCCTTAGATACTTTGCTTCCTCCTCCATTTATGGATCAAATTACTTCGGAATCTGATCAAAAATTCCACATGTACCTTTCCTCCTTCCTTGTAATAAAAATGGAGCAATAATTAGATAAATAATCAGAAATGGGCTAGCATTTTATGATGTTCCCAATCAGTTGCTTCACATTGACTAATGATAAGACCAGCTCTTGTCTTTAGGGATTATAATAATAATAAATTGAAAGCTCCAGCATGACTAAGTTGTGTTCAAGCCTAATATGGAAGCTTGGTTCTTATTTCTTAGCATGCTTTTTCTATGGCATTTGATGAAATGGATTTGAATATTACAGTGATTTGCTAGGCTGTTAGGCCATATTGGTACCATGGCAGGATTTTTTGGGAGAGGGGGATTGTGCCATAAGAATGCTGTTTTGGTGTCTTTTGAAGTATATGTTTAAAAATTTATCAGAAATAGCATATAAGCTTCTTCAGATCATATCACATTATAAAACATGCCATATATGGCATTTATATTCAAGAAAAATCTAAAAATGAAAAATCTAAAAAATTCATTATGGATATCACTGACTTTATTGTACTAACTTCGAGGAGAAAAAAATAAAACTCTTCTAAGGTAAAATGTGCTCAGCATAACAACAACAACTGTTATTGTTGTTATTATTGTTTTTGATACTATTATTATTGTTGTTGTTGTTATATGAACCTGACGATTATAAGGATATAACAGCACTAGCATGTACCTTAGTCTCTGACATGATGTTTCCTTTAACAAATCCTTTCATGTTCCTTAAGGCCTAAATGTCTAATTGGGATGCACCTGGAAGCTATCTATATCTAAATGATCTGGGAGTCAAAATATTTACTTCAAATACTAAGCAACCAATTAGTTATTCATTACCCCTTCTCATAACTTGAAAACAATATTGGTTTGTGTTCATATGATTGATGGGAACGTGTAAATGTTCAGTTTTATCCTCATAACACAAGAGATTTCTGTGTGATACTAATCTATAGCCTCTCCTCTTTAAGTTAACATAGAAAATGGAAGTGTTTTATTCTTCTTTATTAATGGAGAGGTTTATGAATGTCAGTATTGTTTGAGGGAAAACAAAGGCAGTGACTTATCTGTGAATAAGGTCTTAAAATTTGCTAGAAAGGTTGTGGTAGAATAGGATTAATAAGGGAGATTATCAGGTGGCATTTTTTTAAAAAAATTACAAATATAAGGTTGAGATTTAGCTGTAGTTGTGGAGTCGTACAAATTATGCAAAACTTGATATTTGTCCATTCTTTTTTTAAAAAAATTATAATATTTACATTCCAAAGAACCAAATTAGTCTCACAAAAGAGAAGATTTATGCTTGTGTCTAATTTACAATACTCAAATATTTCAAGATGCTGTAGAAATCAAGTGGACATTAAAAATCAGATGGGTGAGTGATAAGCAATGGAGACATGTTGCCTGAACAGCTAGACCTAAAGTTTAAGGTCATGGGGAATGTCTGACTGGAAAATTCTGGAAGTTGAAGTTCACATGTCTTAAAGTTGCCAGGGTTGGACATCCCTGGTTTAAATAATATGTCTTTGATTGTCGATAAATAAATTCTTTGGTTCCTGGAAGATTTAAAATACCTTTTACAACCCACATTCTATTTTCCAAATAAGTGTATTCCATGCCCTGTGGATTTGTAAAAAGGAGACTACCGTAGAATAATACTTCAAGATGGATATGTATTGCTCCTTGGTTTTCTTTTCCTAAGTGGCAGCCAGTTATTAATATCAGTTAGTAAAATAAAGTAGTGTTGAAAACCTTTGACACAAGCCAGAGAATAGGGGATAGGGAAAGACACAAATCCATATACTATATTCCATGACAGACAGACTCTAACATGCCTGGTTGATCACATTTGTATTTAATTTTTCAGCAGAAGTTCAAAAATAAAGTGTAAAAGGCAACTTAATTAGGTAAAATGTGTTGCCTCTGATGCTGATTCAGTTTTTCTTTCATTTTCTACCATTATGATAGCAAAAGGTCAGGATATGAAATGCCAAGAACATCCCTAACTGATTTGTGTTCATCCTGGGAATGCATCAACAGTCATAAAATTTTAAACAGCTACGGTAAATCTCTTTGCAAATATTGCCTTCATTTTTACAGTAAAGCCTCTGATGAAATACAGAAGGCTTGTTTGTTATTTGGGGCCAGTTAACCCTTAATATGGAACATTATATTTTATTTTCCGGAGCTGGATACCTTTGCGGCTTTATGGCAGCTTGTTTGTAAGAGAAAGCAGCATGGGAAGAGTTAAGATGAGATCACAAGCCATTAGCCAAATTTAGTTCCCATCACCATGGGATGAGTAATTGAATTGTTCTCTGGTCAAAACATTTATCTGCAGCTCCTTGCTTGCAGCTGTCTAAAATGCCAGTTTGACATTGTTCAGAGTGGTCTTTTTAAGACTCTAGCTCCATTCAGGCCAGGGTTGATCAAAAATTATAATTGTATAGCAAGCAGGAAACAAAGCTTGCCTAAGTGATGAACCCAAATAAATGGAAGATGAAAGATACTGATTCATCATCGTTGTGTCTTTGTTTCTCTTAGAAGTGGCAGTTAGAGACTGTTCCTTTTGGATATGTCTGTCTCTCATTCTCATCTATGGAAAAAGACAATCAAGAATAGGACAGGGCCCTTCAGAGGTCATGCTTTGCTTAGACAGGACCCAGGGCAACTCAAAAACAGTAATGGCCAAAATGATTTGGAACAACAATCAACAATAAAAGAAGCAACATATTTTATGCAGTGTAAGTTTTTAGCCATCTTGAGGAGGATTGTCTAAGACTTTAAAATATTGGAGAAAGGCCTAATGAGAGAAGCACAAGATTTTTAAAAATATTTACCTTAAAAAATAGCCTGCCTCTCTAGGATTGCCTGGAACTGATACTGTCCTTTTATAATATGGGCAGGGCATGCTAAGATTGGTGGATTTATTTGGCTTGGTTCCTTTCCCACACATCAAAGATCATAAGTTGGTAGGAAACATCTGTCAAACAGTCTTATTGAAGGATGGAAAAGGTAGAGAGTTTTGATAAAAGCCATTTGGCAAAACTCTTCTAACTTTCTGGAATTATTGATGACTAGTGGAGAGGGCTCTATGTCATGAAGTAGCAGAGAGACATCCAAATACCACCATCCAACATTATTTCACTCTTTGAACAAAGAAGCTTTGTTCAGTGTGCAAAGCTTCATTAAAGTGGAAGAACTTAGTTCGCTCCGTAGCATTTCATTTTTTTTCTCTTTAAACTATTCAATTTTATTTTGTTGAGTTCTTCGCCAATCTCTGCAATGTCTGCACTCCAATAGTTCTAGCTGTGTTCCTGTTTTAATTAGCAACCGGAAGTAAACTCTCTTCAAGCCCTCTCTGTCTTTGGGTTTTCTTTAGTGGCCTCTGTTCTGTATAAAATGGTATACTCCAAACTATGCAATCTGATTGGCTAAAAGACTAAGCATTGGATTGGTTCA